>OMKZ01017122.1:15421-34654 GCA_900302535.1 Neoniphon sammara
TTTTTTTTTTTTTTTTTTTTTTTTTTAGTATTCAGCTCCTGCTTCTTCCTCAAGTGATAAAATACCTCCAGAGCCCTGGGTCACTTAATACCATAACACTCCTCGCCATGGAAATTCATTTCAGCAGGTTTGTAAGGCTACAAGGATGTGTTTGTGGCCAAAAAAAGAAAAAAGAATTGCTATGTTGACCTGCAAAGTGTTCAAATTCACACAACAGCCCGCCCTGCATGACTGTGAATTAGGAGAAAACATCAGGAGATTAGTTGTGATGTCTTGTTGAAAAGCATTTCCATTTCCTCTTGTGGCTCATTGCCTTTGCTTACATTTGAGTGCTCAAACCCATGGTCAGAATTTCAAGACTAGGCTTGCTGAGCTCCTCAGAGGATATCGACATCGTCCTCGCTTTTTAGACCAGCATTTACGAAAATGGCCTCTAAATCCTCCAAAATTCCCAAGCTGCCTTGTTCTCTCACCACAGCCATTGCTGTTGAGTTTTTGTAAATGCTTTTTCAGATTTCCCTGCGGATACCTCTTTCACCCCCATGTATCCCTACCGGTGTGGCATCAATAGACAAATGATGCAAAGTCACAGCAACTGTATATGCAAGACTGTATGTGGTGCTGTGTTTGACCATGTTTCCATTTCAGGCAACATTGACTTAGTTGTTTATATCAGTCTGCATTTAAACCATCAGTTCATAAAAAAAGCAATTATTGCAAGGAAGATTATAATGGAACTCTTTGACAAAGAGCCTGTGCAAAATCCTACTTTTTGCCTCAAGTATTTTTTGAATTATGAATCAAGTTTATTTTATTCTGCTGGATTCAGCTTTTCTTGACTTCAATTAAACTGTCTCCTCTACATTGTGAGTGTTCAGACAGTAGATGAAGAAAAGCTTTGATAGGTGTTAAAAGTCTGAATCTGTATTAAATATGGCAAGCGTAAGTAAGCAGGATGATATGGATGCCAAGAATGCTTAGGGCTTTTTGGAACAATTAATGGCTTGATATAAGTTTAATACACCAGTGTGTCACATCCATTGAGACTTGTGAGAGTGTTACTCTGTGGTGACACTCAGCCATTGTACTGCTAAGCAAACCAGAACGTAAACTGAAACAATCTTTCCCGCACATTAAGTTGATGTATTATTAATTACAGGCTGAAATGGAGGAACATTTGCAGCAAACAGTAAAAGAGGTCCATGTGAATATCGGAAACAAATCCTGCCACTGGACATTTCAGCTGAACCTTAGAGGTCACATGTCCCGGCAGCCAATTCACTGTCATCATTCATTTATGAAACCTTTTGTAAGGAAAGAGAAAAAGAAGAAGAAGAAGAAGAAAAAAAGACACCCATACCTCTGGGAAGCTTTCAGACATTTTAGGGCTCCTCCTGTTTTTCTTGCAGCGGTGTGTTTTCTTATGAAAGTCTCATTTAAAAATAGATGAGTCCATTAGAATGTCCGTCCTAGTAAATATTGTAGAGTCCTGTTTTCTGTGAGCTCACCTTTATCTTTCTCACAATGGGGTCATGGCGATGTGCACGTACCTGATTAGTTTGATCCACAAACTTCCACCTCAAACTACCAAAAGGGGGAGAAAAAAAATATTCATCAGGCTTTTGATTGTTTGACAGGGGCCTAGTAAAGCTCATCCAATGTGTGTGTGTGTGTATGGGAGATTATAACCAAAGGGATCATTTTTCAATGAAAGTCTTCTTTTTTTCCAGTGCATACTGCATTAATGTATAATTCCTAAAGCGTCACAAGGTAATAGGTAATTGTCTATCTTGTGCTTTATTTCCAGATGAAATTTCACCGTTGTGATTTAGAGGATTGGTCTTGATGTCTCCATGCTGTAACTGAGAGGCTGTAATGTGCTATTAGCAGTGTCAGGAATACAACGACGCAATCTGCATCTCAAAATAGGAAGCACTTATTTATGTAAAACACACTTTTAAAAATATATTTTTAACCTATAATCTCCATAATCCGTATCTCAAAGGATCACCCCTACGTCCCTTTTATTTTTCCAGTTACATTTAATTGTAGCCTATTGTCATGCACGCAGCCTTCCACAAATACTATTAATCAACATTTTTGTTACTGTACATCCATTAGTATATTATGAAATGTCTGGTGCATTTGATTGTTATGTAACCATTAGCAGTTTTAAGCCTTTGATGAAAATTAAAACGGTCTTTGCATTGTTTTCTGCAGAGAATAGCCCGTATGTATATTATCACTTACATAACGCAGTGTGTAATTTTCAGTTAGAGAGAACAACACAATCAGACCTATCTGGGCCCCATGATATGTATGCTTCTTCTCAGAGCGCACACAATGTTTCCATCAAGGACAAAAGTGCTGTTCTTCAGGCTTATGACCAGAGCAGGGTATAATTAGGAACTGAATGCTGCTTTAAGTCAGAATGTGGTCTGCAAGCGTTTCCAAAGGACAACCAGTCTTGTGGTTTGTGGTTTTTATCATCAAATGCAAATTGCACAGTTGAAGAGGAGTGGCACTGACTCATAGAGTTTATAATATCCAGGAACCTCATCCGCTAAAACATTCATGCGGTGCAATATGTCAAAAGTAACATATTCATGTTTTTTCCAGATAGTGGACAGGCCATTAAAAACAAGATTCAGCGGAGTTATAATTTTCTAGACCCCCCTATTTTGTGGAGAAAAAAAAAAAACGTGGAGGAAAGTCAAAAAGCCCTTGGGATCAAATTTTGAATATACGCCAACAACAAGGAAGTAAATGTTAGCCTATGGTGTAAAGAATGGCAAATGACCAAAACAAGTACATAAAACAAACATACGACTGTATTCCCATAATAGAGGCGTTTTACAGCAACCAGAGTAAATATTATCTGTATATTATTTATCATCCATGTGACGAAGTGTGATCTGGAAAGGAAAGTCTCACTTTACACGACCATTTACCCAAAAATCTCATCCTCAATGACGGATTAACTAACAGAGAGCAGCATTATTGGATGACTGAAGTGATCTAGGGAATTAATAAGGTATGTGTTTCCAATCAAAATATTACCAGGCTTGTGATCAGAGGTCTTAAGTTGACAGACAAATCATGTCAAAACACTGAACCGGGACACAGAGCTTGTGTGTCACCAGCACACAGAGTCTGCCCCTCTTTCTCTCACATAGAAATGATTTACCATTTGGTTGGCTGCTTATCCCCAAAGTGACCCATGTTTTAAAAACTGCTCTAATGACATTTACCCTGAAATAAAAAAGCAACAATATCCACAACTCTGTTTCCATGTTAGGATGATAGTTACTGTATCTCACACTTAACGTACAGTAACTTTGTCCAGAGCCTCCACTATAGCACATATTATGATTTTTTAATGGCCAATTTGTAATCACAAATTGGATTCACAGAAACAACAGCAGCAACAACTACAGATCGTAGTAAAACTATCACTGTCTTCTTTCATTCAGCTTTGTGTGACATGATCAGATTGAACAAAATGATGCAGGGATTTTAGGTTTATTAACTTTGGATGATTTTAGTTGTAACTGCCTTAGTTTATGGCTAATATCCAACTGGCATTTCAGGTCATCATTTAAGGTTCAGAATAATTTAAGTGATGATAAGATGCATGCTCCACATTTTGGTTTTGCTTGCTTTGTTAATGCTTTAGAGTAATGAAAGATTAATCAAGTGCATGAACAAACCGAGTTAATCACGAATTAAATGATAATCAGTTAGTTATTATAAATATTTGTAACCAAATATTATATAATTTGTAGTTTTATGTCTGAATACGATTCTACATTATTTATACACCATTACTTAGTATTAATACATTCTATAATTAGACCTACAGACCCTTCTTCAGAAACCCATAAAGTTACCACTGTTTTAACTCATTATGTATAAATTATTTGTCAGTCATTAATGCTTAATGCGTCATAAATTATTTTTGAAGCACTGTTTACTTGTTGCACTGGACTGTATTCATGTTTTACTAATGTATTATAAATGATTCGTTGTGACATTTGCTAAACAGTTGTAGAGGTTTTTGTAGCCCCTTTTCTAAAGTTGAAAGTATTCATCATCAACACATGTACAAGTGTTTAACCTGCATGTGCAGACGTGTACATATTTGCATTTGTAATCCTTAATTTGTGTGGTATAAATGTACTCACAAATTGTTTGATATTAATGAAACAGTTTGCAGCCTCTAATAACGGTCAACAAATAAACACACATGGTCTATAAATATTGCTAAGCCACTTGTAAGATGAAGATGAAGATGGAAAGAATTCCTCGCAGTGATGGAGAACAATATCATCCACAACCATGTTAACACACGAGGTCAACTGGTGACTTGTAGCGACTTTTTGAGCAGCCGATAGGTAGTTTCCTTGGAAGAGAGGTGGAAACACTGCAGTGACATTTGGAAGGAGATGTGCCCTGCACTTTTTTATTGGGACATGTGTACCCATGCAATGAGTCCTTCCAGAGTCTGAATCAGTACAGCATTCACCATATTGATTCACTAAGCTGGTACAGAACTACTTTGTTGTCAACACTGTTCATCTCCAAACTAGATCAAATTGTTTAAGTTGTATCTGACAGCTGCTTTCAACAACATTAGTTTTTACCCGCTTAAGTCCGATGCTAACATTAGCTAGCAGACCAAGCTAAGTTTAAGGTTAAAGTGAAGAATAATGTTTCTAAAACTGTTAATACTAAACTAAATTTAAATCCAGCTGATTATATTTACACAAACAAATATAACTCAAAATGAAAATTTCCAAGCTTTCTTTGTGTTTCTTTAAGTTTTAAAAAAAAAATGTGTCTGGCTGTTATTTCACCCACATGCTTTGAAGAAAGCAGAGAGCATCATAAACTTGTTTTAAAGGTAAATTAGTGCAGTGTGTGAGCAATAATATTAGCCTGGGTGTTGTCATTTACTGCCATTCTCAGAGCAATTTACCAAACCTATGCATGGCACCACACATTACAGTATTAATGTAGTGGAAATGTGGGCAGTGGTGTGGGGTCAACCCCAAAAAGGTTGATTTCTTAACTGCAGTAAGCTTGAGAATCGACATCAGCTTTCAGTCAGTGACTCTGGGATACTCCTGGTATTGATATGTCAAATAGGTAATTTGTCAGCAGGCGCACCACTTGACTGGTCACTCAGGTGCTTCAACCTGAAGGCAGGAGTTCTCTCTTTACTTCAAAAGGGTGTGAACAGTGTGTGTCTGCTTTTTGGAGAGGCTACCTGTGCATGCTATGCCAACCTCAAAGAGCTCTGTGCAGTATGTTCATCAGTGCCGGTGAAGGATGTGTGCAGGACTGACTCTAATAAGATGCTAGATGGCCTTTAGATCACACGTGCAAGCATATTTACTGTTGTTCTAGACCACTCCAATAATTTATACAGTTAATACCTGCTGTTTATGGTAAACCTGTGCAAAAGTTTGAATTTTTGGGATACATACATAGATCATAGCCTGTAACTTCTTAAGTTAATTAGTTACTCACAGTTAGCATGGGATTTGATATTAACCTGAGGGGCAGAGGGCAGTTGAAACTGCTGATCATCACGTTGTACATGTGGTCTTGTAGAATTGACCTGAATGAATCAGGGGAGGCTTCTGTTGTATCAGGAACAAGGAATCAGAGCAACCGACAATGCAAGCTGGTGATATCCTGTCTACTGGTTACCTGAGCCAATTAATTGCCACAAAAGATCAGGATTTAATGCTGATGCCATAGATCCAATGAACAGATTAAAAAACAATACATGAATTTGATCAGCCCATGGTCTGCAGTCTGCAAATTACTTAATTCACTTGAAGTCTTATTTATGTAAAATATCCACTTTATATGGAGAGTGAACAATGAATTGAGCACTGTTTTTCAAGTACTAAAAATGTATTATTATTTTTTCCACAGAGCGAGAGAGGGAGAGGGAGAGTATTCTATTAATGTAAAAGTGAATTAGAGCACTCTTATCTCTGTTTAACATTTTTATATTTTTATTGTATATCGGCCGAGTGCCGAAAACAATTTATACAACAGTTCTACCAACAACATCATTTCTCAAATAACAGTAATAAGGGACAACAGATTATGATTTGTTTAAACATTCATTCCGCTCTGCCAGCACAAATAGGTCCGTCAGATTTCAAGCGACTGAACTGTTTCTAAGCAATTAGCAACACAATTAGCAAGCACAATTTCCTGACTGCAAGCTAGCTTGCTACTTTGTACAGGTCTACACATTAGCACAGGCTAGCTAGCAGGTCTGAACACACCTGGAAGTTTGCACAGCAGTCTCCAGGCTATTTTTTCTCCCTCTCGTCCTCCTCTGAGAACGCTGTCCCGGTACGAAGTTTGTTGCAATGTAGATCACGGACGTTAATGTAAGTTATTACATAACACTAGGAGAGCGCAGTAATACATATTGTTAAATGTCAGAGTGCTGTTATAATGTATATCAGCACTTGTGGAGTACCTCTTGACCAATCAAATCACTCGACCAGATCTAACTGTTGTGTGTGTGTGTATATATATATATATATATGTATATATATATATCAGGCAAATTAATTATTTATTTATTTATTTTATATCAAATCACTCCCCTTACTCATTATAGGTGCCTGGTTTGGAAACCAGAACCTGAAAAACAGAAACTGACTCAGTATCAGGCTCCTGGGTTTAACCTGCATTTAAAGTTGATCCATTTTAATGGTTTCCACAGTCACAAAGGAGAGAGGGTGAAAAAGCTCACATATTGTATTATGTCGTTGTCATCCAGCTTCAGGCTGCTCCAAAGCCGTGTTGTTTCAAATATCAAATCATGCCATGCCTCTCTTGATTCGCTCCATTCAAGCACTCGTCTCAGTAATGGATTTATATAGCGCTTTTCTAGTCTACTGACCACATCATATTTACAGCATATGCCTCACATACAGCCATTCACACACACATTCATATGCTCATCAGGAGCAGTTAGGGGTTCAGTGTCTTGCTCAAGGACACTTTGACACGCTCTCTGGAGGAGCCGGGAATTGAACTAGGAGCCTTTCGATTACTAGACGACCCGCTCTACCTCCTGAGCCATGCTACCCCATGAATGAACGCCCCAAAAATTATGCACCAAAGTTGATGCATACAAAATGTGCAACCTCAACACCAAGGATGGTGGAACAACAGTCAAGCAGGAGCTCTTAAATTGCAGTACTTATACTAAAATTAAAACTGACCATTGCATTTCCATGGAGAGCTGCAGAGTTTGTTTTCCAATGTTCCATGGCTTGGCAGCTTTTTGTCCAACGTTTTACACATTTAACCTCAAGATGGCGATATGATTAGGGGTTTGCGTAACTATGTTCTTGGTGGCAAAAGAGAGAATAGCTGTTAAAATCCCCATCAGTTATTTGATATTTGATTGACAATAGTGAGGGGTGGTTTCACTATTGACACACACTGTGGTGCAAAAATATCCTTAATACTCCAACAACACTGTGAAAAGTCTGCTACTTCTACACAAGAAAATATAATTTCTTTATTTTTGCCATTTTACAGATTTGTATGTTCTAGCCATTGTTGCTTTGCAAGATGAATCTTGGCCAATGACCATATATTAATTTCCATCAGGAAATGTTCTTCTCACTTGCCTCTGCGAGAGATCAGAACACAGCCGGCTGAATCTCTCCCAGCACCTCTGGAGCTGGGAGAGATTCAGCGTTTTTCCCAAATATGCTGTTGCACGGTGGCTAAAACTTGGGTATTCTGGTTAAACAATGGTCTCTCAAGGCCAGTGTACGCGCCTCAAAGGCTCTTTAGAGTTTTTGAGTATGTTCCATTTTTTTTTTTATTTAAGCTATTTTTTACCCACTTTCTCTGAGATGGTTACACTACTAATGAGATGAATTATTGCAGAACATTAAATTCATTGCCATTTTTTCAGTTACTTTAAAGTCTTTGGTTCCTTGATTTTTTTTTTTTTTTTGTACTTTCGAATGAAAATCTGCTTTCCCAGCCCCAGCGTTTGACTCTGCAATTCACTGTAGGCCATTTCAGGAAATGGTTTTGGTCAACCACAACTTTCTTGAAAAAAAAAAGAAAAGAAGAAGAAGAAAAAAAAAAACATTGTGCAAGACTGTCCATATTCAAGACTGTTGGCAGTGCATTGGGAAACCCAGTGTCTCCATTCAATGTATGTATGGTATCTATCCTTATGACACCATCCTTTCTTGTTAAAAATAGTTTTTGTGGCACAATCAGACATTCAGAAAGCAACAAGATAACACTGAAGATAGTTACCTGTGAATACTGTGCCATAGAAAGACAACTGAATTTAACTTGCAAGCCTTGAATTCATTTAGTAAGCAAATGTTGGAATTAGAAAGCTGATGCAAATGTGTTTCCACTCCCTTACTGTGTATAGTATCAGTATGTAGTCCTAGCGGTTCAACACGGTCTTGACACACCAGCCTAAATACAGTAAACTCAATATTGGTCTTCGTATATCCTTGAAGAGAGCTTCAGTTTAAGTCATTAAGCCGCAGTTTTTGAAGACAAATAGAAACTTGTGGTTTATTCAAGTGGAGTTTGTATTCCAGGGACCAGTGATGAAAACACACATATTTATATGGTGTGTATTTTTCTAATTTTCATATTGGCACACACTCAAAAAGTATTTAACAAAAAGAATACTGTGTTTTGAATGAAATGCAGTAAATAAGAATGTCCATGTTTCTCCCTGTGAGAGTTCTGTTTACTTTGGTGGTTTGGGCTCTCGCCAGTGGAGGAGGAATAGTTTTCAGAAATAATCAGGAGGCACACTCATTACCCAGGATTCTCTTCTTAAAATGGTAAATGATACTTCATATCTTTGAGATCCCTTTTCCCCTGTAAGTTGGAGTCTGCGGATGAAGAAGAAATTCCTCAAGTTTTTAGGGGGAGGAAAAAAAAAGAGCAACAAATTTCACACCCTCTGGCACATTTTGGAATTTATATGTTTGTGTTTCCTCTCACTTTTCTCATAGGGGCCCAAAATGAACTACGCTGCACAGGTTAAGATATTTGTTCTTATTGTATTAGACCAGTGACCTTGGCTACCATGTTTGTAGTATTCATAAAAGAAGACAGATGTTGAGTCCCTAATTCCCTCTGGGGACTTGTAGCATAATGCAGAATGGCTACCATTACAAAGTTAATCATTTTGGACTATTTTGAAGTCTGTTGACAGTCAAGAGATCCAAACATGTAAGCAGAAATAGGTAGAACTAAGACAGAGCTGGTTATTGCCGATAAAAAAAGAAAAAATATATGTTTTCAATAGGATTTTATGAATGAATAACCCTGTTTTTTTCCTTGTTGGTGTTTTTCTTTGTCTGTAGCTGGGTCAGAATCACCGTGAGGGGTTCAGTGATTATGCTGATGGTAATGATGGTGATGGCAAAGCCACTGATAATGACTCTTGTCCTTTCAGAGCAAAATTAGCACCATTTGTTTCTCTGTCTGTGGTTTCCCATTGGCCAGGCCTTCAGCGAAAGAAACAGTGGTCAGTGATTTAGATGAAAATGCTCTTAGCTCCTCGGGGGCTGTCAGTGGAATATTCTATATTGGCATAGTTAGTACAGTAAACAGGTAGTATCTATCCTTGTTCGCCTGTGGTCGAATGTTGTTCCATCTGTGGTTGTTTACTGTGCAAAGCCATAAACGTCTTCATTCTGTAACCTTATTCAGCTCTCAAACTGGACATCCTTATTTCAAGTCTGGAAGTAGTGAAAATATTGATGGATCGAGGTATTGTGGTTTTTGTACAGCAAACCCAGAAGAGCTCAGTATTTATAGTTTAGTTTTAAACTCAGGAAATTATACCTTCGCATCAAAAACAATGCATACACGTCTTAATTCCCAAATTAGTCTTTGTCAAGCGCGCAGACTTAGAGTGGTCCTACCTGTTAATTTAAAAACATAAATAAGTATCCTCAAGTGTTTAAAATAGCTTTTAGGAAATTATCAAAAGTCTGCTTTACTGTAATAGGTGGTTCTCTTTCCAGTGACTCATTTCAGGCCCAGAGTTTGCCTTGAATGGTGTCACCATACCTGTTGGTGGAGTGTCTTTACTATATTGAGAATAAATGGCTGAACAGACAGACAAAACAGCGAAATGGCTCGATCAGTATGGAGTTTATGCTGTAGATGATCAACTATGTAAAACAAAACTCAGTATGCAGCAGATAGATATTTTGGTATTGGTCCACTAGAGTCAGTGCCTTTGGTTACACATGTCATGATTTTTGAAATCTGAAAATAGTTGTAATGCATTGTGTGTGCCTGCATTTTAATCTGTCTGCTCTCCCTCTCTATCTCATTCCATTTCTTGCTCCTGTGCACATTGTGGCTGAATTGCTTCCAGACTATGTAAAAAAAATCTCATCACATTGTAAGCCTGACCACTTCAATATCACTGCTATCAAGAACTGATCGCAGTGAGAGACAAATTTCTGTGCCTCCAGACCTGTCGCTACATGTGTCTTAGCATGATTGAGTGCGTGATGCATGATGGAATGCAAAATAAATAATTCACCCATCTCAAAAGAGATTTTACTGAATACCACCTGAATTTTGGTGAGTAGCAGATCACTATATGGGGAAACAAAAATCTACAATGCACTGAACTGACAATATTATAGGAGTTTATTAGGAAGAAAAACAGGCAATTTTCACACTGCAGCTAATTGCAGCCAACTTGAGTACTCTTTGATGTGATCTATTTTTTTAACTGAATCTTCAAAAAGGCGCTGAGTTGTAAAGAGGTTGCTCGAGGCTCGAAAGTGCACAGAAAGCCTCCAAGTTATGATCAATCAATTGAATTGGGACAGACATTTGGTACCATGACCATTAATACACCAATTTTGATTTTGAACAAATTACTTACAGTTACCTATTCTTATCTTTTTTCTTGTAGGTATAAATAATCATCCCTCAGCTAAAGTATAATGTGTATAATATGTATGTCATAAAATCTGAAAAAGAAGGGGGAAACGATCTGTATTTTGTTGCAAACCCTTTGCTTGGTGTTTAGTTGATTAGCTTAGCATGGTCATTTATTCTAAATCAGCTAAAATAGACTCATTTTATGCTACATCTCTTGTGCACTGTAGCTCTTGAGTCAGAGTCTGGCTGGCATTGTTGCTCTGCACCCAGTCTAAACAAAGCATGCATGTGTGTACACACATCATGCACAGCGGTCTGTCAAGCCGTCAAGCTTTCATCATCCCCTGTGACTATGCAAGATTTGTCTTACTGAGAGCTGTGGCACTATTAGGTAATTAACTTGTCACAAACACAAGTATTAATATAGCCAAAGTTATAAAAAATGGTTTCCTGAAAATACCCACAAAGCATTCAAAGTTTAAAAATTACACAGTGCACAAGATTATTTATGTACAATGTATAAAGACATCACAACTATACCAAATTTTCACAAATTGAATGAAAGCTGCCAGTCCCCACAGGTTTACAATTTAATATTAACATTTATCTAAATATGCAATGCCTCAGTGTCAGAGTTTTCACTCTGACCTTGTTCTCCCATTAGCTTCAGTCCAGGGATGAGGAGCAGCTCAGTCACTTTCGTAATAGATACCAGAGAAAACACGCTTGTAAGGGCAAGGCAGACAACATGGAAGGGATTCTCCAAGAGAATGGGCGTCTTTGTAGAAAACAAGTGGAACGAAATGCGGCTAATGCAGGCAGATTGGCAGGAGAATGTGCCGTCACATTGCCAATATAATCGTATTGATTATTTTGCATCAGTGAACACTACTTTGTTGAAAGGGATGTATTGACTTTCTTTGAACATTTAGTGGGGCCCATCACCCCCGCCAATCCTGGGCGTTACACCTATGATTGAATAATAAAAGTTGCATTGCAATGACAAGTGTAACTGCATCCAGCTGCTCTATGAAGTAAATGTCTGTTTTCAATGATAGCTTGTCTCTCATATTTATTCTCATATTTATTCTCAATTTGCTCTCTGTTGTGGAACCAAAAACAAGGCTAGGTGTCACTAGTGATGACTGAGCTGTTGTGGCCGTGCCTCCAGGCATGCATACTTCAAAATCCTAAACTGGCAATATGGTGAACACCCACAACAACAATGGAATTTTTACAATGCTGATTATCCACCGCCGTGATGATCTAAATCAAAAGAAATAGATTGCATTTTGCTGCAGCACGGTTCACTGCATCATAAAACCCATATGACACCACAGGAAGCTGTGGACCAAGCAGGGCCTTTATATATTTTAAGCTTTGCCTTTCCTGTCACACTGCGTCCGAGACGAACACGGTCATTTTCAATCCAGCCGTATTTGTTATTGACTCAAAGTGATCCCAGTAGGCGGCAAGCCAGCCAGTGACCTATTAAAATGGAAAATGTTTCCTTGAATGGAAAACCACACCTGAGCTATTATGCTGCTCTCAGACGCCATGTTCACAAGTTAAGAAAATATAAGGTGTGAGAAAAGGAATAAAATTGCCTTTTTGGTGTTCTGACTGTGTCATATCTAGTTAGGACCTAATAGACACTGACCACACAGTGGATAAAACCACATGAATACAAGCTGGGACTATAAACAAGAAGTGAAACTAATACTGTTTAGCCAAGGACAAAAAAAAAAGAAAAAAAAACTTGGTCTTTTATAAATCTCTTTGCTGCATAGCATAGCAGTTAAGACAGGAATAAATATACTGTGTGTGTGTGTGTACTGTGTGTGCTCTAGATTACCACATTACAAGGAGTGTAGCTCTTGTTAGCAGACATGTCCCACTGACATGTAACTCTCACATATATAATTTTCAGGGCAGTGTGTATGGGAAGCAGAAGGGTTCACTGTGTTGCTCAAGGACACTTTAACAGGGCTAAGCAGCCTCATCTGAGACCTTCCAGATGCAGCACAGTCCCTCTAACAACCAGGCCACCTTGTTGCACTCCTCCTGTGGCTGACTTCTGAGAAAATGTCCACAGCCTAGATTTCCAGGAGGTTTTTACCAAAAGAAAGGCAAGGATTTAGATAGGGCTTTCCATGGCTACGGATGTTGGGAGTCATGGTTAGAGGCTTGTGAAGCAGCTGTACTGAAGAAATCATATCTGGACATCAGCCAGTTGATGCATTTCATGCTCATTTGGTACTGTGAGAGTAATGTTAGGATCTTTGCTTCAGGTCCAGATGGGACCGCAAACGTGCAATAACATTTTCATCATCTCTGTATTTTAGAATTGGGCCTATTTGATGCACTCAAAATTGTCACATTGTTTACCGACAGTGTTTATTGGTGGAATTTGGCTTTGACTTTGGAAATTTGGATTTGGCTTGAGCAACGTGTAATTTTCAGATCTCAGCCATGCAATGTTTGTGTCAGTGTAAAGCCTATTTTACGTACACTTGATTTTTTTTTTCCCATCACTAACTCCATGTCCATGTCCTTCCATGCAGGTTTATGCAGATGACGTGCTCACCAAAGAGGAACAGATAGGCCTTTTGTTCAAAGCTAAGCGGAAATGCGAGGGGAACATCAAGTCAAGGCACAGGATTCCTGGTGAGTGAAGCAAAACGCAAGAAATGTGACATCACAGATCCTTAAAGCTACTCTGGCATGCTTTCATATTTGTTTGTTTGTTTGTTTTTCTTGTGCCACTGATCTGAAAATATACCTGGAAATGTTTACTGGGTGGACATCTGTGATCCCCCAAGAGTCCAGTTATTGGTTCACTGCCTGCCTCTTTAACCAAAGAGTAATTCTGTTACGTCATGGTGCAGTTGACAAAGGAATAACGGTGTTGACGTTGGGCATATGATTCACACAATTAAATGAGTGTGAATAGTGGATAAAATCTATTTGGCTTGTGCTGCTTATTGATCAAAATGTCTTCCTTAGCCATGCAGGTTCATGCCACTGAAAGGCTGATATATATCTCATGTGATGGGAAGGCAACGCTTCATTACAATTGATAAGGCTTCCAGCAGTGTCTAAGGTTACATTGATTTACTCCCACCTGAAATGAATTCCTTTGAAAAGGGAAAAGGACAAAATTGACTTACATCTACAGTTTTTGTTGACGTTCACATCAAATACCTTTTCTCAGAACAGTCGTGCCTGTCAAACAGATCCATATCCAGTTGAATGTAATCTGATGGTTACATTGAGGAATGCAGTGCTCTTTCCTCGGTCTTCCTTGTGGCTTTCTGAAGGCTGGGATTGAAAGGGAAGTTGATCCGGGGTGTATTTGTGTATTTATGGGTGTCTGAAGAGCATCATTTTCCAGCAGACCCCAGCGTCTATCTTGCTGCGGTCGCTGTCATTTTCCTAGTTGATTGTTTAGAGGAGGGTTTCAGATTCCATATCCAAACCAATCGTATTATTTTCTCTTTAACCCCAGTACATTGTGGTCCCGCTAAATTCTCAGGCCCTCCAACCGATACCCCTCTGTAAATGAAACACATAATTAAAAATGTTTATTTCCAGGCTAAGAACACAAAAGCTTTTGTTAGCAGTTCACATTCGTTACATCGTCTCATGTACTACTTCCCAACTGTTCTTGGTTTTGATAAACATCCACAAATCTTGAATTGGATATAAAAATATGAACCAATCGTTGGCACTGAAAATTAACCAAAAAGCAGGGTATAAGTGAGTAATGTTCAGTGTTCTTTTGTAAAAACAAAAAGCTGTTGTTCCTCACTGCATATTGATCACAATGACCATAGACGCTAATGCGGAGCAGAGCACTCAGACACATCACGCCTTTCTAAGATGAGAGTCTGGGCTCCTCAGTTGACCACCATCATGTCTAATGCAGCCTGACATGGCAGAGAAGGAGCTGCTGGACTAGAAATTACACTTTTTCAGGCACCCTCAAGTACATTCCCAGAAGAAATTATCTCTTTTAGGGCTGGGCGACACGGACAAAATGAAATATCATGATATCTTTAATCAAATACATTGATGTTGATATTGTGATGATGATTATAAGGATAAATGTTGGTGCTTTCATATCATATTTACACACAAAAGCTTTTTGAGGTTTGTTAGAAATGCAGGTATGATGATCAAGCGGGGAGAGATAAATAATCATCTTGTAATCTCAAAGCATGAAATTGCGGCCTGGTGTAATCCCTGCCATTCCTCCACACAGCATGTTACACGCCCTTTAGTGAGTGTACAGTAATACATGTTGATCTCTCCCTGCATTTGGTAGCATGTTGACACTGAGTCTAGCTGCTTTTTCATGAGAGACTCCAGCGTGCCCTTAGGGGAATCATGTTGGAGGGGGTTCCAGTAAAATGCTGCTGCATGTTTTGGGGGTACGGCGCTGCTGACCTGCATACCTGATGATGCCAGCACAACAGATGTGACTTAGCCTTTCTGTGACGGCTGTTTTCTGACCTCTTTCGGAAGGTTGCACATGTCTTTTAAATCGCAGAGCAGCTGAAGAAACGAGGATAAACATATTACCTTAATAAAGAAAAAGGGTCCCTGGTGTGCTTTTCTGCCTGGAAAAGCACAGACTGTAAGGACTCATTTCATGTGCTTGATTTCAGATTTTTATTTAATGGCACTTGAGTTGCTTTTAATTCACTTCATTTAAACCGGAGTTCCATCCGGTTGTTTGTTGGTAATTAAGTAATTTGAAAATCATTTAAAACCTGATTAGCGGCTCGCTGTGATGTCGTAATACTCCTCAGAGTGCCCAGTTTAGATTGGAGATATAGTTCCATAGAGCATTACTTTAACAAACTTCCTGATGATCCAGATTAGCGCTTTCTTTGAAGTGGCCGTGAAGCTTTGGACAGGATTTGTTCTCGTAGCTGCGAGGGCTTTGGCCAAGAATATGCTGGTTTTATTTGGAAACTGATTCATTTTGGTCTCTTATTGTGGCTAGACCTTGAATCTGTGGGCTTACTCAAACTCAGAGAATAGCAACTGGTGTGCATTTTTGAGGACTTTGGCTTTTCATTCGTATTTTTCTTGCCCTGTGTCCTGCTTGACCACCCCTAGAGTCTTTTTTTCTGCCACTGTAAACTAGTGGTTAGCTTAACTATTATTAGAGATGTGGAGTGATGACTATTTTAACTTGTTTGCACTGTGCAATGTAGAATTAGCTTAGAGTAATGAATTGATCTTGCTATTCTAGGTATTTTTTTAGAGAGGATTACCTGATTCAAGACTGGCTCCCTGGTTTGGTTGTATTGCAACCCTTCACGGAGAGGTCCCATCGATTTGTTTTTATTTCTCATTTGTGCTTTAAATACACAAAAGTCTCCATTACATGGCTGAGACAAGGTTTTCATTGAGGGAAACACTGAGGTTTGCCTGGAGAGGACAGTGGAGGGATGTGGGTTCAAGGCCCCAGACCTTGCAGTGTGAAAATAGCTCAGCATTCAAACTTGTGGTCTTGGTGTAGAATAACATCAGCAATCATTATAAAAGGTTGCATATATCAGGAGTCAGTGCGATATGTGTTTTGACATCTGCAGCTCTGAATCAAATGAGTGGGGGGAAAAGAAAACCTTATTAAAAACCTCAATTACATCACTAATACCAAAGTCGGCCATAGTCACGTTTATATTTAAATCATGGTCATGGAATTTACAGGAAATTATATATGTATGTTCAGTGTTTAATTTAAGCCTGTTAGTAGGTGGTCCTATGGTAATAAAAGCTATGGCAAAAGTGAACAGCCATTTTACTTTTACTCCCAGGATGTGTGGTCAGTGTGATTTTCAAAACTAGACACTGTTTTTCTCCCGCCAGAGATCTGTAAGAATCAGTCAGCTCCGCTCAGTCTGCTCTTTAATTATGTGCTCCGAGTGACAGGCCATTTTGAAGGCAAATAAAAAGAATGTCGTCATTGCTTCAGATGTTTCTTTGTAACTTTGATTACAGGAATGAGAAAATAATAGATCTACAGCAAAGAGAGCATAGTTTTAGTTTTATCCTTAGCTACTTATTAGTGGTCAAAGCAGGGCAGATGTTTTCAATAATGCAAAATAAATGCCAAGCCATAAGAGTGGCTTTTGCCAGGAATCTGTGGGGAAAGGGACTTTGCTCCCACTATCGGAGGGCTGAGGGCCGTGGTTTAGCTGACAATTAGGGGGCTTTCTGTTCTGAAACAGGATTTTTTCCCTCTGAACCTGCAGCTCTTTGTCTGAGAGAAGCATAGATGCGTCTTTTGAAAGTCTCATGTTGTACACTCTCCACCGAAAATAGATGACAGAGTTTTGTGATCCTCAGAAAACCCACACAGTCAGCAATGTTGTAGATATGCCAAGGAAGTGAGGAGAAGGATGTATAAGGAGTGCACATGGGAACGATTCCTGAAAAACTTTTTGGTACAAGCTGAAGGTTCCTCACCACTGTCATAAAAAAAACTTTCTCTGAAAGTCGTTGTTGGCACCATTCAATCAACCAATCCTGTAATGGGAAGAAGTGCTCTGAAACGAAAAGTATGAAGTAAAATAAACATGTTAACAGGGTTGATTTTTGTTTCATGCCAGTTCGTTCATTGAGAAATCCCATGCTGAAAATCCTGTATATGACACATACTACTAAATAAAAAATAATGGAAGTCAAATTTGGCGGAAGCTGAAAACTGCTGTCCTTTATGCTATTGTGAGGAAAACTTGCTTCATAACATGCTGATTTTATTTCTTCTTAGTGGGCCAGGAGACTGCGCTGTGGTCAGCGTTGTTGTCTTGATTTTTGCATGGAACCTTGTAAATAAGATCCATATTGAGGCCAATTCCCTACAACAGAACAAAACAAGTTATGGATTTTACAACAATGTAGCACTTTATTTTAAGTGCGTGAGTGGTGTAAGGAAATCTTATACCTTCAGTTGCTCGTAAATGTACTTGTGCACGCAAAAAAAATTAGTGAGGTGGCGAGAAACAAAGCTCAAATAAATAGCGGCATGCTGGGGATTTCATCATTATCAAGACTGAATTATGTTGTAATGGATGTTGAGTAATCATGTGGCTTGTGTCAAGTATGTATATTATCTGGTGTTTTCCTTTTTTTTAATTATTGTTTATTTTTTTATGAAAGGGTCACAGGAGATATTAGACATTATTTACAGTTTATTGGACTTGTTATGAATTATAAAGCTACTAGCAGTTTTAATTTGCACACCATGCATCTACCCTACTTTTCAAAGGACAACAGAAACCTTGGAAACCCTGCCTACCACAGCCCTTGTAAATGCCTATAGCTGTGTTGGATGCTGGAACTGAGGCAGCACAACACTCCGCATCTCTGTGTTTAAATGTCACCAATGCTTTTATTTCTGCAGATGGTTTCTGCTCACCGGAGTGGGATGGTATTGTTTGCTGGCCCGAGGGGGCTCCAGGAAAGCTTGTATCCACTGCATGTCCAGAATATATCTATGACTTCAATCATAAAGGTAAGAATGACCCTGGTCCTGTCAACACTTGTGACCCCAAGGCTCATTTTCAATTCTTGTAAGAGCACCTTGCCTCAAGCTGCATGGTTGCTGCTGCACTATATACTGTACATCACAAGACCACCTTTGCCATTTTTTAAGACAACACAGACAATGTTGCTTCTGCAGATGTGTTTGCATTGAAACACTGTATTTAATTATATACTTGTGAGGATGGAGTTTGCAAAATCTGTGTTTTAAAATAGACTTGGTTCTGTTTGATATCCAGGACTAGCATACCGTCGCTGTGACAACAATGGGACATGGGAGCTGGCCACAACCAACAATAAGACCTGGGCCAATTACAGTGAATGTGCAAAATTCCTTTCGCATTATAACCAGAACCATGAAAAGGTGAGATTCCCTGTCATGTCCATTTACACGCACAGTTACACCATGCAAATTCACCTCGTGCCTCTCCACAACACAATGTCCTTTGTGCATGTATTGCCAGAGAAAATTGTGACATTTCTTGTACAATGCTTATTCATATTGCTGTTACTCTCTTTTACCAGGCAATTTTATTGCCATTGGTTTTTCATTTGTAACACATTTTTAACAAATGCTTATTGAGTAATGTGCTTGACTCATCTTTCACGAGATGATGAGATGATGATGGGATCCATTTATTCATAAATGGCAATCTGGTGGCTATGCAGTTACATAAAGCTGCACTAAGAAAGATTTTTATTTAAAAGTACACCCATAAGTGG
>OMKZ01017125.1:0-11021 GCA_900302535.1 Neoniphon sammara
AGAGCAGAAAAGAGATGGGGAGGAGGGATTTGCCGATGTGGAGGGATGGTACTGGAAAACGGGGGGTGCATGGGAGACGAGGGAGCGGGTGAAGAAATGCTCATCAAGAAGCTGCACTCCAACAACCCAAGCCTCATTATTGGAAAATGGAGCAGTGGTTTACCATGTATGTGCCGCCTGCTGCAGCTTATGTCAGGAATATTAAAAGGAATATGACGTGTGAGAAGGATTCCTTGTGACGTCAAACCAAAGATAAAGTCCAGACGCTCCCCAAGCAGATACGTGTTTCTCTACAAACTCCAGGCAGCTCTTGCACTCACTCAACCAATTTCCTGCAGCACTCTATCATATGTGTTGATTGCTGGTGATTATTAATCAACCCTGCACACACACACACACACACACACACACACACACACACACACACACACACTCAAATCTCCCCCCTCAATCTACCAATGTGACTGGATTATTAACATTTTCTGTGAAACGTTCATTTATCAATTTTATTTGGCCTTTGCTTTGACAAGTTGCTTTCCAATATTTTGTACACATATCCATTATTTTCTCAATTTTATGCACAGCATATTTTCTAACATTGACTTTGTTTGACAGAGTTGGTTTATGTGAACTCAACTTGCACAGCGTTGTGTTTTTTTACCCTGTGGCACTATAGTCATAGGGAATTGGCACCCTGCCCCTCTACTCATTGCTAGCTCTGATTTCCTCGAGGTAAAGGGTAAAAAACTTCACAGGGGTAAAATCAAGCAGACATGGGATTCTTAATAACACAACACAACAGAGATTAACATCTGTTGTGCAAAAGTTCAGAAGTTCAAGAATAATTACAGTATTTATCTTATTTTGACAAAAACAAAACAGTCTGTAAGCATGCATATAGAATTTGATATAATCACTCTAAATAGCCCATTGATTGTGTGATAAAGCTTTTTGTCTGCAGTTCTTGTACACAGGCACCATTTGCATTGCACATGTATTTACATATCTTTATTAATGAAATGTATCACCTCATACCAAGAGGTATACTCTGACCAAACATCTAAACAAGTCTAACTTTGGATTCCTGCTTTGCGGCATTCACCACAAAGCCTGAAACCAGCACAATTAGCATACGCTGTGGACTGATGAATAAATAAATGAAAAATGTGATGTTGCAGTATTGCATTTCAAATGTAATGTGAAACTGAAGAGACTCCAAATAGCAGATCTGATGCATATGGTTTGGATACATATGGAATTCTGCTCATCCTCCTGAACCATGCCGTGATGCTCATGACCTATATTTTTTGACGTGTGCTTAGCGCTCTGGAAGAGAGTACGGACCACCATCTTAAAGGGCGAGGGGAGCTGCGGGGAGGTAACTGCTGAAAGACCCCTGACTTGAGAGGCACATATTTGTTTGTGGGAAAAACTCTTCCTCCCCATGATGTTGCAGTGCTGGCTCCTCTCTCTGTCGCTAATGGTTCACAGCCTGAGCTGAACTGTAAGTGAACACATTTGGACCTGCTTACGAGCATCAAACACAAGAATTTCTGTCTTATTTCTCGGGACACTTAAAGGCACAGCAGACACTTAATGAGCAAATTGGCCAATAACAGTTAGCTTAGGCTTTGTCATTTTCGTCTGCGGCTCAGATCCTGGACTGCCATGTGTGAAGAAAGGCATACGAGGTGAACGTATGCCTTAAGATGTTGGAACTGCAGATGCTGTGTTGCATAATTATGTGGGTTTGAGTGTGAATGTGTGTGGTGGTGGTGGTGGAAGGGGTGGAATTAGGGTGTGGAGGAGGGAACAGTATCCATCCACTTGTGCTGCCATGCATCGGTTTTCACATGTGTACCAATCTGAGTTTGATTGTTCCCAGGCTGAGCATAATTTACTTAAATCCACTTGAAAGATTTCAGGAAGTGAAGTTAAGGCAAATTCAAACTTTGACACTTTGCCGTGAAAATGATGTCATCTCCAACTTATGGAGGAATCACTGAGAAGCAATGTTTTCTTCCATGAGCGGATGAATTCCAGCTATTTTTCCACTTACAGGATTCAAGAAGAATTGTTCCCAGCCCTGCTGTGTCTGTACATGCACAAACATACAGTTGATAAAAAAATCAAATCTCTACTCACTGTCCAAGCACTGGCCACAGACAGTCTGAGAGGCACCACATTTCTCCACCACGCCTTCTCCAGGTTGGCACTGCTTGCAGCATTCTCCATCGTTGGTGTACTTGCCTGACTCACAGGGAAGCAGCACTGCCCGCTCCGTCTTCGATGCCAGCAGTAACCCCACCTGGCACATCGGGACAGTGGCACAGTATGTTAGAGAATGAAATATACAAATACACACATGGTCCAGAGTGACTTGAGCAAGCACAGAAAAAAATGGTGAAAATTACTGCCAGGTGTCCTTTCTTGTTCCCCTTTCAGGATTCATCATAAATCATGTTGTCTCCACCTATATCGGACACACTTTAAACAAGGCAGTGGGCTAAACTGCCTTAATAGCTCCCAAAAAGGCACATCAGGGTTAATAGTAAACTCATGACATGCTCCGGCCAAGGCAGTAAACACAAAACCATGTGTGCACAACACAATACAAATGCCCTTCCTCATTACTGTCTAGAGGTGAGAGTAGCCGTGAACACCAAGCCCCGCTTCCAGTCAATGTTCAAATACACACACACACACACACACACACACACACACACACTCTTCCACAAAGCACATACTCCCTCCCAGCATCCAGTGCGGCATTGCTACAGTGGTTTTGGCATTAGAGGAACGTGCAGTTGAGAGGATGGAGCTTCTCCGTGGTTGACTTGCACATGATCGCTGATATAATGCCCAGTTCAACTCAAACACAGGCAAGTGTGCAGCATGCAGCCATAACTACATGTACACTTTCATCTGCTTTGTTTTTGTCTCAGCATTTCCATATATAATTTGGACAAAGAGTCCAAATTCCTAACATGCACAGTTTACTTAATCTACTTCTAGCTCATCCTCTGTCTTCTATGTTATCACAGGATAATCTACTCCATCTCCCCTCATATCTGTTTATCCTCCCCTTGTTGCTTTCGCTCATTCATTTTTGATATAAATACCAAACAGCTTTGCTGGCAGAGGAACTGAGGCTTGTTTGCTGGTGTATATACAACTATTTTAAATAAAAGAAATGAATATCCAGACATGCTAGAACAATAAAAATCATTATACTGAAATGCTTTCAAGCCTTGTGGGTCTTATTATACAATAAGAAAAGCTCATTTCCACTTTATTCCCATTTGCTGAGACATCATTTCTATCTTGCTCTCTCTCCTTCTCTCTCTCTTGTCCCTCCCTCTCTTTCTGCTGTCCCTGCTTTCATTCAAAAACAGATGTACTGAGCGGCCGGAGGCAAAGCCCTCCCTCGCTCTTTCACTCTGTGCTCACTCTGAATCCTTCTCTCACACTCTCTCTCTCTCTCTTCTCACCCAACCCTTCGCCATCGCTTTCTCTCTTTCCACCTTTTGCTCTCTAGGTGCTCTCCCTTTCAAGTGTCTTGCAACCTGTAATCACAACACTTCTTCTCTTGGTTGGGCATCTTCTCCCTGCAGGATTGCCCCCATGCACTGCGAAACCACAGGGACTCAGGGACTTCAACAGCGGGTTGAAGTCCCTGAGCCTGTGAAAGTGAGCTTGGGATGCCCAAAGAAGACCCTGTAGTATCTGAGGGGGAGGGATTCACGTCACTGAAAGCAACTGATAGGCTAACTCCCTTTCCTGTAATATCTCCCTGGAATATCATTCACTTCAGAGGCACATAACAGGAAATTTAGTGGAGAAATTTAGTCCCGAGCAACAGGAACATGCACACATACAAACAGTGACCCAGCTGCAATATGCTCAGTTTGTACTCTGCCCAATTTCATGGTCAATTTGTCAGTTTATTTCTAAATTTAATTCTACCAAAGTGCACCCGACCGTCGCCACCCCGTAAGCCAGCTGTCATAACAGAGCGTCCCTTCACATCCAGGGCTGTTCACATGATGACTGAGCTGCAGAGCCCAATTAGACCAGCTGCTGTGGACACACCAGGATGGCAAGAGGGTATGTCCTCAGCCCTGCCATCAGCTTTATCATCACCATTTCCCATAATCAATCTCACCATTATCAGAAACAATCATTTTCAATGTCAACAATCAACTTCAGTGTCAAATAGTGCACTGCTGTGTAGCATCTTTGCACAAGCTTGAGCAGAATCATATTTCTTCCATCTTTCCTTATTTTAGGATCCAAATTCTAAAACAAATACAGCTGTGTAACTCTCTGCTGCCACTGCAATCCAGTTAGATGCCATAAAATCCATTGCTAGGCCAAGGCACCTGTCACTGAACAGCTCCTGCTTGGAACCCATTGTGAAGCAGAATGCCCAATTTTCAGAAAAACTGTACCTAATAGTACTATCCAACTTTTCTTCCCAGGATGAATATTAATAAGGGAAAGGCGGGGGAATGGGGGAGAGTCCTGCAGACTCAGGCAAATTCTTGCTTAACTCTTATTTAGATAATAGTATCACATGCATATCAGCTGGTGCTTAGCAAAATGCAGCATCTGCATATTTAGCAGATCCACAGAACTCCAGTAATCCTCTAAAATAGTATCCCTAGAGGGACACTATACAAAACACAGCAAAACCTATAAACCATAGATAATCCTCTACCAATTATTATAGGAATATTATATTACCACAGAGAAATGAAAAATGGAAAAAAAACACTGTAAAGCAGCTATATTTTAGGAATATCTTAGAGATTTTATAAAGTGTAACAGGGCTCCTATAAACTCAAAATTTGTCACGCAAGTCCCGAAAGAAATTTACAAGAATATTAAAGCAATCACACAGAGATGTAAAAATACCAGAAAGTACAACGAGGTCCCGATAAACTCACTTGACACACACATAAAGTCCCTACAAGAATATTACAGGATTCTTATTGCAGATTCACTCTTGTTCCTATAGAAAAAAAAATATTGAAATATTATAGATCTTGTCCCTGCAGGAATATTATGGGAATATCACAGGAGGCTACTTACCAGTGCACATAAAAAGATCAGCGGTAAGGTAGAAGTCATCCTGCGTCGCCGGTTGGAGTCACATAAACAGATATATAGACAAGGCAGTGTTATGTAGAGGGGGCGAGGTGCTGAACAGGAGTGCACATTTTAATTCCAGTGGCAGTGGATTTTATCAATGAGTCCGTGGTGCGTCTCCCATCACGCGTCTGGTCGGGAACTCTGGACTGGAGTCAGATGCGTCGGTGCCCCCCCATGCATACAAGCACACACGCACACTCATACACACATACACCAGACCGTCCTGTCCGGAGTGCTGCTCAGCTAGTGCACTGCGGAGGAAGCGAGAGAGAGAGAGAGAGAGAGAGAGAGAGAGAGACAGAGAGAGAGAGAGAGAGTGCACGTCCACGTTCACTCTCCAGTTGATTACCCCTGATACTTCTGCAGTGAGAGTGTAACATCTCCTGTCACCCACCCCCCAGCCCCCACCTCCAAACACACACTCACACACCATCACACATTCATTTTACTCTCACGTGGGGTTTTTGTACATTGCCAAAGGTGACAGAATTAATTAATACAGTGCATTCACCATATATCAATCAGTGGAAAGCAGATGAGCCATCTACACTTTTAATTCACACATGTGGCCATTTATTTTCGTGTGTGACACTCATAAGTCAAAATTACACACGGATTGTCTCTCACTCTTTTACTGTGTGCGTCTGTCCCCTCTCGGTTCAGATTTCATAATTTCCTTCATTAGCCTGACATTAAACCTGCTTATACTGCCAAATCAATATGAAATCAATAGAGCAAACATTATAGACTAAAATTAATGACACAAACTCTCTCTCTCTCTCTCTCTCTCTCTCTCTCTCTCTCTCTCTCTATCCAACGTGAATAAAACTAAATTTTTTAACTTTGGGTAATTACCCAGAACGACATTCATGTCCAAACATGGCCCAATCAATCAGTCCATATATGGGTTTATGGCACATTATCATCATTGACCACAAGAGGGCGCCTGAACGGAACTCAGGACAGCTGGTCACACTTGCACATATGATAATCCATTATGGCATAACTTATAACTATGAAGGATGAGGCCCGAGGAGAAGTGGAAAGGATGAATAAAGATTGACCCCATGTTTCACAAATTATGGTGTCACACAGTTCATATCATGTAATTGCATTTGGAGAATTAATTTAAAGTGTCCTCATAATGTTCATATTTAATGTTTCAATTAACCTTCCTATATGAACTTATTGTGTGTATGTGGTGCACAGTAGTGAGTCTGTAGAGAGCTTGTCTCACGTTATGAGTGCTCTTTTTACCTACAAAAACCCCATAATAGTCCCACGGGATTTATAGTTTTGCTATAATAATTCCATAATAACTCTGTAAAATGTATTATAGGATTACTAAGGTTGTTTTTTGGAGGGGTTTGCCATGCTGTACTACATTTTTCAATTACATCTGAGAAATGGGTGTAAATCTAGTACATTTTGTTTAGAGTTTGGATCGAGTTTGGATCAAATCTATCCATTAAAGCATGTTAAAATGCATCACAGATATGGGTTTTTCTTGGGTTCTGTCAAGATGGCGCTGAATTTGGTAAGGCCACTTAAAAGCAACTAATGCACTTCTGATTACAGTAATTATATTTGATGCTCATTGAAGTATTTAGCCTTTACACTTGAGGAAAACCGGTGTTGATGGATATTGATCCAAGACAATTTGGCGATGAAGCAGCTGTAGTCACCAAAATTGGACTGCACTCCCGGCTCTCCCCTCTCCCCATCCTGCCTCCCATTGTCCTGACCCTGCCGGTTTCACCTTCTCTACACCTACCAGCAGCTCAGGGGACGCAGAGGCCAACGTCCCTCAACCAGCAGCAGCCACAGGGTGATTTAGTTACACTGTTGAGATCCGAATGCTCTCCAGTATTGATCTCAAGGCACATCAATTTTCCCACTTCCTACATCCTCCTTTGAGATCGCCCCTACAACACCCCCGACTCTGTCAACCCAGACGTCACCCGTAAGAAATTAAAATGTTTCGGCCTTTGCATGTAACATTTACAATATATCAACACTACAGTTTTAACTAAGCCCTCATATCATCTCAGGTGCACAGGTAATCAAAGGTATCAGATTATGCAGTTACATAATATAGCTCCATTGGCAAAACTAGAATTACACTTTTTTACTTTATGCCACAGCTGAGTCATTTGGTGGTTTCCTATTTATGATTAATGATATGAACATAATGACAGTAATAAACTGCCAGTAACTGTATTACATGATAATGTATGATGTAATCTTTGCCAGTAACTGTATTGTAGGTGCTGAAGTTTAAGAGAACTGAGAGTCAATTCTGTACCTACTGTGTGGTTTTATCTGGCACTCTCTGAATTGCCTTGATGCAGAAAACCCCAATCATTTCTGAACAGGTTCAAATACATGGTAAGAAGTACTGAACACCATGCAGGCCTGCTGTTGATACATGTGTATACTTTCGAAAACCGTGTAACAGAGATGTACTACAAGTCCTGAATGAAATGTATCCATCTAACAGGCCAGAAATAGAAAATGTCCTCCAAATGTGAGCGCTATAAGTAGTGTTATGGATATATGGATATATGCTGACGTCGCTTTAGGTACCGTAGGATACATGTATTATTCTCTGTACATATCAAATTTCCAGCCATATGATTGGTCAGCAAAAGGAAATGTCTGTCTGCAAGGTCACTAATACAAAACAATCTTGATGAAATCCTTATGGTTTAAATGTGTGAATTACAGTAAATGGGAACATTGCAAAAGCTGCACCACATGATGTTCTCATTTACTTACTTTGATTATTGCTTGGTATGTGGTGTTATATCCCGACAGATGTGAAAGCCATGCTAATAATAATAATAATAATTATAAACCTTGGGCATTGAACTTCCTCATAAATGGGCAATCTATTTTAAAAGGTAAAATATTTGTAACACTGTCAGATTTTCAAATCTGGGTCTTGAGTCTTGTCTTGAAGACTTTTTTCACATCTTTGACATCTTGGTGTCTCATCTTGGACTATTTTTACTATTTTGATGCATTTCTAAATATGTGTTTTTATGTGTATGTGATACTCTGCCACTCTAATAAAGCAAGACTAATTTCTGAGCAATATAGACAAAGTGTTATCGTATAGTTTTGTGTCATATATTATTAATGTTTGGTTTTCACGCCAGTAATGTAAACAGTTTAATGGATTTCCGGACTTCACCTGTAGAAAGCTGTGTATGTAACGGACCTCAATCCTCATGCACTGACTTGTCAAACTCCTATATGCACTGAGTAAGTACAGATGAAGTACAAAGCTCCTGCAGAAAGATTTACATCTCTGTTTATCTTCAAGAGACTCCTTAATCGTTATTTTTATGCCCGGAAAGACATGTACTTTATTTATTGCTTATTTTGATCTTAGTCTTGAGTAGGATGTGATTTGCTTTGGTCACGGTCTTGCCTTGGTCTCAATCCCCTTTTGGTCTCCACTCAAACTTAACTGGACCTGGTCTGGACTCAATAATAGTGATCTTTACAACGGCCCTGTCAAAAGATACTGAGGAAGTTTTACTTCAAACTAAAACATTGTTTTGGAACTATTAGGAAAATATGTTGGGGTTTTTTTTTATTTTGTTGTCTTTGGGATCATTGTGGTAGAATTATTTTTGGCAATGCAGAGAGTGGATTTGATCCACAAAATCAATCACACCTTGGCTGTTGTTCATATCCTGATTGCAAAAGCGAGACAAATAGTGGTCAAGTTAACCCTATTGAGTTATTTGGCCTGAGATCTAATGGAAATCCATGAGTATTCAAAGTGGAGGGATGTACAGGATTTCTTCCACTTAAAATATTGCTTAGTGGATATAAAACACAGATGTAGAGCTCTTTAGATACTGCTAAGTCTATTTAAGACAAGAGATTTCTCCCGCTGCGGTTTAAGGACAGTGCATACCTGGTATGATGTTACAGCAACACAGTGATTTCTTATCCCTGAGCTGGTGATGTGACAGATAGGTGCTGATCTAAGAGTTGGATATTCACTGTACAAAGTTACAGCCCAGTGTGTATTGAGGGAACGGGTGGAGGGGTGCACCGAGTTGAGAGAGTGGACACCATATGTTTGTAAAAGACTGCCAAGTAGAGAACAGGGCATCACCTGTGACTGGTTACACAGCCCAGCATCTAAAAACAAGAAATATGGTTCCCTTACAATATATGGGAGGAGCTGCATTCACCCTTCACAAATCGTTTGTAAGTATAAACTGCCCAAAGTACATGTTGAAAGGTGGAGCGGAGCCAAAGCTGTAGGGGAATGAACGTGCAGCCATCTTTGAGCTGTCATATTAATGGCTTGGGTTTCTTTCTCTCCTCGGTTTACCTTCACTCTGACAGAGCGGCCAAGTTCGGCATGTTCAGCTCAGATGTCAGCAGAGGTTCAAAGTGGGGAATAAAAATGGATTTCTGAGCAGATGATCCCGTCAGAGCCATTTACTGCCCTTGTTACAGCATCATTATGGGAACCAGAAAGCTTTCCTTATAAAAAAAAAAAAAAAAAGCCCTCACAAATTTTCATATGAAGTGGGTATAACTATAAATGCCAAGTGAGCATGCTAAACTTTTTCAGCTAAACATTGCTGGTAAAATCACGATTCAAGGCAAGATCAGGCTATAATCAGTAGTTTGAAATGTCTGACCAGTAATTTGCAGGCAGGGATCTGTCTGTCTTGTGGCTTCTCCAGAATAAACAATTTTCCCTGGGGGTATAATTATGATGTTGAAGCTTGTAGGAAAATTCAGGCTGTATTACATTTTCTAAGGAAGCTTGACAGAATACTTGTTTTTTTACCAGCTCTTTCACTCCGAACAGTCTGTTAAGTGAATCTGTTATGCGTAAATGAACTCCCCGCTAATTAGGTGAGTGATTAATGACTTCCACTGTGTTTTGAGCCTCTGAACAGAATGTCAAACTCACAGATCATTCCTAATCTCTCCCTCTGTTATTTCCATACGGAAAATAGACAGGCTATTGTGAATGTGCGTGTGTGAGAGTGTGTGTATGTGTGTTAAAGATACTGTCCCCCATGGGTGCTGTGTTCAGATGAGTCATGTTTACTATGCCTTTTTTACACTGCCAGATTCCTCTGACTACATGGGCAATCTATCGAAAAGACAGCTCTGCAGGAAATCAAAACAGAGAGAGACTTTTCATTATACAGCTTCCTTTTCCTCTGTCGTGCTGGGATCTTCAAAGCAAAGTCCTAAGCTATATATTTTCAGTGATGTATTTGCACATCTGCAAGGAGGCGAAATAGCTGAAGGCTCATAATCTGACCTGAACCTCATAGCTCAGTTTGTGTACCAAAAGGCTCAGGTGGGAGAGGAGGACTCTGGGGTCCAAGTTGGAGGCAGCCCCAAAATGTGTGTGTGAAGTGCTTTTGTTCCTTTGTTCTATTCTGTTTGATCCTCCATTTGCTCATTTGTTCGTTTATCCCTGGAGCCCATGGGCAGACTTTTATTTTGACATGTTTTATTTAACTTTCTGAACAAAATTCACTTTATTTCTTTTCAAAAATATTTTAGAAATCTGAAGATGTAGTGTGTGTGTGTGTGTGTGTGTGTGTGTGTGTGTGTGTGTACATACAGTAAATATCAAAAATGAAAATATATAAAACATTTGAAAAAACTAATTAATAGTAAAAAATGTAAATATTAAAAAATAGCAAGAATAAATAAATCCAATATCCAAAGGTATAAAAAAGTAATTTCATTCAGGCTTCAGTGCTGTTTCTCAGACATCACTGGTAATTTCTGGCAAAACATAGCAATGTGATACATCTCGCCACTAATATCCAGCATTTGAAAAAAAATTGAAAAAAATCATTGGCCCA
>OMKZ01017128.1:4487-15329 GCA_900302535.1 Neoniphon sammara
TACACACACACACACACACACACAGACACGTGTGTGTGTGTGTGTGTGTGTGTGTGTGTGTGTGTGTGTATGTATGTAAATTCACACCTGCAATATGATATTAACTTCCAACCAATAAATAACAATTAAATTTATGAAAACAAAGGTAGCACTGTAGGATTTCTCACTGAATGTAGATATGTTCTGTCTTTCCAACTTAAGGGTTTGTTTACTGCTGTGGCCTGATGAGATTGACAACTCAGAAATTGAATCCTAGGAAAGCATAAAGCACATCATGGTGCAATTGTTTGTAACAGTGACAGCGCTGTTATAAACAGTATTATAATGTGTGATCACAGCAATATAATCATCAGCACGTTCTTTCGAAAGCATGTTTGTCACTGTTCCCTGGTAATATCACTGGAGATGTTAAAATATTCAAAATTGCCATCACGTTCAAGTATTTACTTTGACTTTCTCTGGATACCCTATTATAACTTGAGACAACAGATCACTGGTCACCAGGCTATTTAACTAATGTTCATCTATAAATTAAATTTATTTCCAGTTCATTTTATTTTATTGTCCTTGTCTTGGGAGAATTTAATAATGACTGCTGTATAGCTATACAGATATGTTCTATAGCTTTAAAAACATATGATCTATAATCATGTTAAATGAGAATAAATAAATAAATAAACAACATGCACATCCTCCTCCCTTTTCTCTTCAAAAACAATGTAAAGCTAGCCTAATCCACAATAGATGCACCACATGAATAAATAGACAACTAGAGTAACTGGGACAAGAGTTCTGTTCCATATAATTCAGAAGAGAGTTGTGGTGGAGTTGAATTCAGGTGAAAATACTTTGCACTCAAAACAAATCACACAGGTCTGATGCAGACTAGTTCACTGCCAATTAATTATTATTTTGTTTTGCAGCAAACGCCCACAATGTCATTATGAGACTAAAAAAACATGTTGGGAGGTCAGTATGGGGCCAACCTGCTAATGCATGCAATTGTGACCAGCTGTATTAACCTACTGTGCTACTATTTTATCCATCAATTAATCTGTGAAAAACCGACTCAAGCCTTCGGGGAAACACAAATGGAAATCTGATTGTTCTAAATTTGTGCTTCAACCTCCACAAAGACAAAACATTAATAGAAAACAGTCTGTGAACGTGCGCCCAATGTAAACACTTTTTTTCTATCAGTCAGAACAGCATCTTTTTCCTGAATTGTTACTGTGCAACAGATGTATTTGGCTGATTTTTATTGGCAAGAGGTGGTAGCCAAATTGTGCTCTAGCGGTGGCCCGAGTGGCCAATTTGTGTTTTGCCATCACTGGCTTAGCACAAAGTATAGCGATTACTCGCTCAAATAAACCAGCATTGGTTTTCCTGGGTATTATAGTGATTTTTGTCATTTCATACAACTCTGCAACTGATTGTGAATTCTTCCTAAATCAAAAGTAGGTGTGACTGATTGGTCGGTAACCACTACACTGAAAAATTAATTGATCAGTATCGAATTCCTTAGCACTAACATCAAATCAAGCCTTTTCTTAGCCATGAATTCTTTACTATAAGTTGGTTTGAGAAGCTTTGTGAATGGATTTTTAGAGGAAATTCCAAGAACTTTACTGCTACTAAGAGCCACTTTTGGGAGTGAGATAAAATGCTTTAAGAATACAGGCCTGATGCTTAAAAAAAGCCAACTTTCTAACTGCTCAGGGCAGGATTAAGCCCTGGAGTTGTGTTTGGCTTATTTGTCATGGTGCCAAAGAGGCAAGATGCCAATATGGATTTTAGTTTCTTTAACAGTATGCCACATGAAGTTTTGAAAGTGGACTGGGCTCTATCATAGATTAACCAACACTCTGCACAGGCATTACTGAGGACTTGATTGTCATAGTCGGCTCTGGGTTGAGTAATTTATCTGCACCACTGTAGTTGACATTGTCATTGTGCCCATATAGACAAGCATGCAAAGATAACACATTCATGCAGCCATGCACATGCAGGACAAAAACACACATGCACACGTACCTATACACACACACACACACACACACACACACACACACACACACACAGCATATTCGAGACAATGTCATAAAAGAGTAATCCTAATAACAATGCTGTGCTTATGAGGACATGCTGGCTGGCGTAGATAACATATGGTTGGAGGGGATTTGATTAGTACTGAGTGGGTGTGTAACACTTCTCCATCTCTTTTAATTAAAGCTCTAAGTTACTATTTTACAAAAATTACTGCAAGGGCCAGAGTTCTATCTAACCCAAATTTAAAACCCCAGTGGAAAAACAAAGCTAACGGACTGAAATAAATCATGTGGACAAAGGGGTTGTATAAACGGCATGAATGTAACTTTCTCTAGGAGCATCTGCACAAAACCATGTTTATGCTCTGATCCACCCAGGGAAGGTTGACTGAGCATCCCAGCTCTGTTACAGCCCGCTTCACACTCCTAGCTACTCGCACATTCACAACTGAGAGCTGCCAAGTGCAATCACGCAGTTTTCTGTTGGTCAGTTTACTTGATCATTTCTGCTGCAAGTCCTCACAGAAAATGGATTTGACCTCAAACCACAATATCACGACTACTACAAATACCAAAGTTGACTCCAGGCCTATTGTCAGGTAGCCTGCCAACTGGCATTTCAGTATCAAAGAGTTTCTACCTGACTGCAACACAAAGGTTTTATAATTATCTCCAGGCGGTGGTGGAAGAAACACTCAGATCCTTCACATAAGCAGAACTATGCTGATGGAATAGCATGCTTTTAAAATTGAAAATTAAATTCATGCGAGCACATTTAAGCACTTATTTGACATTCTCACACAAAGCAGTTCACAATAAGAGAACACGGCGGGTTTCAGTGTCTCATTTGAGGGCACTGTGACAGGACACATGGCTGCTGCAGGGATTTGAGTCTGTGATCTTATGGTTATGTGACAGTCTCTCTTTAAACTAGGCCACCTTTCCAAATGGATCTATGTTTCAAAGGCTAAATAAAGCATATTTCTTTAAATATGGATGTCTTTGTATTTTTGGAAGTGTACAAGTGTTCCATCTCTGCTGGATTAAGTTAAAAGGGGTCAGGGTTAGGGCGGAGGAATAATCCAATATTGTCATTTATTGTTTTTCAGTGGACTTATATTGCGATGGAAAAAAAAAAAACGATGGTTATCATGATACATAATTATGTTGTCTAAATTAATGAGAAAAGCAAATCCTAATTAAAATCTTGCAAAATGAGATTTGAAACAAATTAGGGGAGATTATTTGAAAATTAGAGAATTTTATTGTACTTTATTTGACCATGCAGTTCAGTACAATGAAAAATTGAATATTTTAATTTGATTGTAACATGTGATTTTGCATATTAATAGAAACTGTTATGCACTGATATAAAAAAATAATATCTTCGTCATGATGTTAGTTGTGTCATTTAGCTCTAGTCAGGACTCCATTTATCTCACGCCTCTTTGCTTTTTAAGTTCAGCATTTGTTATTTCCAGAATCTGATCACGTTTTGGATGCAAAACCTTTTCCTTTAAAAGCTAATGGGTGCAGGCACTATTAGTGAAATAAAAAGCAGGATTTTGTTTTTAAATATAGAGCATTTAAAGTGCAAAGATCCCTTAAATAAAAAATAAAGTACAAACTCTACAAGTACAAACTTAGGTACTATCATCGAGTAAAAGTTTTAAGTTACTTTCCACCCCTGCCTCCAAATGAAGTCTGGAAGCAACAGTCTCAGCTGTGCCGGGCCCTCTGCTGCCCTCCACATTTAGGACCCAGGCACGTACTGGTGGCCAAGCAGAGATGCCAGTGTGTGTGTGTGAGAGAATGTGGATATGCTGTCGAGCTTGCCTTACACCTAGACCGTGTTTACGAGCTGGGTTTCTGTACATTCCTTACGGCCTTGCACATTGGCAGTCTGCCTCTATGAGCTACATCTCAACTCATTTTCCAAGCTGACCCTAAATAGTATGACAGTTCAACCATGAAAAAAAGAAATAAAATAAAATAAAATGGAATATAAAACACAGAGGCAACAGATTTCCCCTGTCCCCAGTGCAGCTTAAGATAAATGTCACATCTCCCCCTGAAGACAATGTGTGTTTATTGGGTAACTTTGTGAAAGTCATGGCAGCCCAAGCATAAAGGTTAGTGCTGAGGCTGTGTGTTGTGTTGCGTTGCATATAGATCCTCTCACACACCTGAGACGAGGTTTCACAGTGGATCCTAGTCCGAATCTTTGCATTCCATCATATATATTCTTGCTCTTTCCTTCCTTTCTCCCTTCTCTCTCACCATCTGTCTCTTTGTTTCTTTCCAAGGATTACAAGTAATCTTTAAGAACTTAAAAAAATGTTCTGACACCTCGAAATCATATATCTCCCAGCATACCCACTGCTGATACATGGCTGAATTGTACTCGCAAAGCTATAATCTCAGCTTAAATCACTGAAACAATGCCTTTTATCCAGCCCTCTAGCCTGCTGCGCTGCATAGGAAAACAATGTTCAAATCTAGTATTTTGAATGAGAACAGGTAGAATGACTGCCGTAGCAGAATGATGATAATAATCAGCACTATAATTCAGCGCTGCAGCCTCCAGCAACAAAACACATTCAGAAAACTTTATAGGGTAATGGCATATCGCTGCGTCGGTATGCCATCATGCCCTATCTTATACTGCTAAGGAGGAATTTACGTCCATCAAGCTTAGACAGTGCATCACTGGCCTACAAAGATGTCTCATGGCTATTCAGGCCATTATCATTTGTCTAAGTCACAGAAGAATTATATAGCTACACATGCTAAGCCTGTTGCTGCCTCTTTTGAATAATGAGTTTGGAGAGAGGAGCCCATTCCTGTTAATGTCTGGTCTTGTCATTAGTATTTATTAGATGCCCTGCATGCATTATCAAACCCATTTAAAAGTTTCAGAGGAAGTAAAAGTTGGACCACCGCTCAGAGATCAGTGTGCACACTGTGAACATTAGCAAGCTAATACTCTGCTGAAGATCTTCTGGATTTAGCTCAGGACTGAGATGGTGAGACTCATCTACTGCTGTTTTGGAAAGCCAGTTCCGCCCCAGATGTAATTACGTCTGCTCATTAGAGGGAGACATCCGCTATTGACTGGTTTCCTGGCAACATCTGCTGTGTTTACACTCGGCCTCATTGATAATGCATTACCGCCTATTTCATGGCTGATGTGCAATATAACACATCGACATTTAACTCATGGCAATTAATCCTATCATATCAGATCGTCTCTGACACAAGGTGTTTTGAGATTCAGGCCCATTTGAGGCGTAACTTCCATTCACTTTGACACTACTTTACACGCAAATCAATTTGCTCCCACATAACTGAGGGCAGTGGACATTTCATGTAGGCAAATGGCACTGTTCCAGTCTAGGACCTCTCCTGAATACTCAATGCACGATCCTGCAGCTCTGTGCAACCGGATGTCACACTTCATCACACTTCCAGGCAATCCATGTACAGTGTGTGTGTGCGTCTGTGTTTAAAATCTGGGATGGAACCCAAAAGTGGATGAGAAGATTAAAATGGGGCTCTAAATTACCGTTATAAAAGTTGTGGCTTGAACTGATAAAAACCGACTGGCCAGTCCTGGGTAGATAAAACATCAGTTACGAGGTTCGTTACTTCAAAACAATTTTTGCTAGCTCAGCTTACACAATAGCCAGCAAATCATTTTACTTCACAAGAGGAGCGACAGGGATTTTTCTTCCGAGAGAAAAAGTTGGGTTTAGCACAGTAGCAGACCGTTTCTGATACAACTTTCTCACTGACTTTCTCCACAACTGTCAGAAGCATGAATAAAAATACTTTTTTTTTTTTTTTACACTCCCTCAGTGTGATACAGAGTAAGAGAGAGCGTGAACAGAGAAAAAGGAACAAAGGAAGAGTCATGCTGAGAGAATGTCTGGTAGCAGAAAGGACATCGTGATGATGACTGAGGTGAAGATCGGGAGACGGACAAACCAAAATCCAGTCCCTGAGTGGTCAAATCCTCATTATTAAACATGCACACCCCTCTTCACAGTTCTTGCACTGTATTTCTGTTTACCTCGTGAAAACGACTGAGCTGGAAAGGCCTGAGAGCTAAACTCTCTTTGCCTACAGCAGCAGAAAAAAGTCCATCCCAAAGTGGAGTGGTATCCGCAGAGGGTGCACACTGTAACAGCTCTGTCACAGGCCCTGATAACTCCAATTTTGTGCATGTATGTGTGTCTGTGTGTGTGTATGTCTGCTAAACCCTAACAGTTGCTGGTCTTGCATGGTAAACAGAGATGATATCCTCCCTTATCTCCAAGTCCAATAAACAGGCAGGTAAAGGCTTCAAATGAAATATTATGTGCTTACCGCACTCTCTGCTCGCTGTCAAAGAAAAAAAAATATGCTGAGCTTTGGTGAAGGTAATAAGGCAAAAGAGCCAGTTTGATTGGGAGGTTTAGACGGAAACAGAGAGCCATCTGACACTCGGTCCAGCTGTCACAGGCAAATGAACAATCTGGACTGAATGAACTTTTTTTTTCTCCCTCTCCTCTTTAATCCTCTCTTCTGTCAATTTTTCCACTGTCACTCTCTGAACTGAGGCATTCCCAGCTGCAAAAAAAAAAAAAAAAGGGCCATTACAGAAATGACTAACAAGTCTGGCATCGCTGGAGTGGAGAAAGCAGGGGAGGTGGAGAGAGGAGTTATGGAAGCATGGAAGAGGTGGAGGAAGATATAGGAGAAAGGAGGAAAGAAAGGAGAGGAAAGGAAAAAGTAAAAGCTAGAAGTGGGTACGGAAGGCAGGTGCTTGTGTGTGTGTGTGTGTGAGGGGTGCAGAGAGACAACAGAAAGGGGAGGGAGGACGAGGGAGAGAAACAGACAGAGACTTGAAGTGAAGAGGACAGGTGGGGAGGAGGGGAGGAGGAGAGTATAGGTTGAGGAGAGGATGGAGGAGGGAGGGAGGCGTAGATACGGTGCCCTCTCTAGCGTGTCAGGGAGCCGGGCGGCTGCTCCTTGGCTGCACTGCGTCTGTGATTATGCATGTAGCAGCCAGCCTGTCAGGCTCCGGGTCCTGCGACTGCGCCGCCACCGAGCTTTATCTCGAAATCCCGGTGATTAATGAAGGCTGCGCAACGTTCTGCATGGAGGAGGCGGACGAGGAATGATCAATCTTAATGAGCTATCCGCCGTCCCTATATTAACTGCAGGGGGATATAATGTATGGGGCTCCTGGCGGGGCTCCTCTCCTTTAAAATACGATAACGAGGGAGAAGAGGAACGGGGGTGAGCAGCTTTCCTTCCTCCTCCCTTTGACATGCAGCCGCTGCTCGCCTCACGTTTCCTCTCCTTCGCTCTCCTCTTTCCCTCCTCTCCTGAGAGGCTGAGCTACACTAGAACAGTTAGACATCTCAATGGAAGCCATCCTTAGCTAAGTTAAAGAGACAGTGTCAGGAGGCTGCTGGGCTAAATCCACACAGAGGCACAGCAGTGTCCAGACCACTCCTGCTATTCCAAAATGAGATGTTTGAATCAATATCATGAATATGTAGGCCCCATTATTATTAATGTACCAAGGTCACTAATAACCATACCACTAAGGCATGTAATTCATTTAACAGAATTACCTGCATATACTGAGTCCACACTAACTGGAATAAATTTCAACTTCATTAATTATTTGCAGCACTTTCAGTCCTTGTGAATCCCACTTCTGTTTTCACTAGGGTTTCCCAGATTTAGGGAACGCTAGGTGTTAAAAAACACACAAAAATCCATGCATTTCATATGTCAGTTAAGCCTGTTTTGGAATCACAACAACCCTAGTGCTGCTTAAGCTAATCCTGATGTGGATAGCTTTAAGATAATCGCCCAGCACAACACCGCAGTGACTTTAATTAATTTGCTGCTGCTTATTTCACAGATGCTGATCCGAGTCAGCATGTTGAAAATTCAAAAGAAGGGAAAAAAAAGGAAAGAAGGAACAAAGAAAAACTAGAACACTTGGTCAGATTCAGTATTATTTTTGTCTTAGTGAAAGCCATACTTTTGTATAATTTGGAATAAGGATGCAGTCGAGTTTCTTTGCACTCTATCAAGTCAGTAAGAGAAAGAAATAGAGAGAGAGAGGAGAGGGAGAGAGAGTGTATATAATTAATGTGCTTGCTATGATTAATAGTTTCAGTGTGGCTATCACAGACTGGCTGTGTTTTTAATAACTGGTTTGAATGGCCTGTCATAAAAATGCCACGAGTAGATGCTCATGGTTAAACTGCATGTTTGTTTAAACAAATGTTAATGCATTGCTAGTAATTCTGATAATGCCACATCTCCCTCCATTTAATAAAGGCAGTTACTGCTGCCCATCTACAGAGATCTCACTAGGTGAGTGAGAGATATGCAATCACCAAAACAGAGCCAAAAATCATTTCAAGGGCTCCAAGTCCCAGAATAAAGCAAAAAACATTATCACACAATCTCACAGCTGAACAAAAAGGTGAAATAACCTTTTAAATCGGCACCACCTTCCACAACAGCCTTTGATGAGGTATGATAAGTCTCAAGAAAAAAGGGTACCCATCTCTGTTCAATAAACAGCCCCGGTGCGCACAGCCTGGTCTTGTAAACAATCCCTATCTTACATATTCTGTGACCTGTAATTACCTCAGTCAGTGGTAATATCGCCACAATCATGTGCAAAGAACTGAGTGCACAGCCACGCTGCTGTGCCAATATGCTCGGTCCGAAAGTAAACAAACACGAATACATAATTAAAATCTTTTTTTTATTGAGAATGAAGTTTGAATAAAGCAGATAAGAGTGATGAAATGGTCGGAGCGAAGCGGTGCAAAAGCAAGCCTATGCCGCAGGTGAGGCTGGCCCGGTCTCAACATGGCAGAGTAAAACAGAGATCTTAACTCAGCGAGGCATCTTAATTGCATTCACTAGCAGCTGCACAGCGCTTTGGTCCCCAGATGATGGCTGATGTGAGCTGACTGGAAGATGACCTTCCTGTGCAGGGAGGAGGTGGGCTGCTGTCGAATGTGTGTTACTGTGGGTGTATATGTGTATTTATGTGCGTGTGTGTGTGTGTGTGTGTCCCTTTCTTTTTTATACTGGAGAACAGTTTTTCCCTAGTTTTGGATGTTGCGGTCTGGGATGCTATTTAAATTCTATTAAATAATGGTGTTGGTACTTATTCCTGTTTGACCCAAGGTCACTGTGGGAAATAACAAGCGGATCAGAATTGACTACAGTTGTTTTGTCACAGCTGGGGCCCCATCAATAATCAACCAATCATTTAGTATATTAAATCTGCATCAGCATCTTCAGCCCTCTGGGATAGCAGCCATTGTTAATGCCAGTAAGGAGGGTGGGGCCACCAATACTTAAAGCCAATCACCAGTCAGTGTCTTATTTATAATGAATGAATGTCTCTAACGCAGGTTGTTAGGTTCTTGGTGCGAGAGAAGCCCTGAAAAATGTTTTTTTTTTTCTTGTCTGTTTCCTCAGAATTTTCTTTAATTTAAAAGGCACAGTTCATTGTATAAAATTGCCCCAAAAAATATAAAAATACCACCATTTTAAAAATGTGTGAACACGTGCACACATTTGTATGCCACCTGTTCACATGTGTGCGTTAGTAGATTCTTTTATGTGTGATTGTGTGAGTGTCCCTGCCTTTTTGTGTGTGCTTTTTACATCTGTGCATGTGTGTGGGGGAAAGAGGACCAGCAAAGGCCACTGAAGTGGAAAAAAGCATTAAAATGATGTTTGACATGAGAGAAGAGGTGAGGAGCCAGAGCAGCACATGCTCAGTAGGGCAGCAGGTGGCCAGACAGAGCTGCCTGTTACACCAAACTTCAAGCTGAACTGAAGTTCCCAACGCATGTGGCGCCTTTACTCCATCAGCTCCCTTTTCAGGCACTTATTGAAGAACAAAAGCAGCAGTGCAGTCAGTGTCACAGTGAGCTCCACAGCCACAACACAGCTCCCCATATCCATCTCAGTTCCTTTGGCATGGTAAACTGGAAAACAATATCAAAAAATCATTTGCATGGCTGGCAAGGGGAACAGCGGTAGCCTTTAAAATGGGATGTGAAAGTAAAAAGTTCTTTTTGGTATTAATGTGGTTTTCAGTAGAGAGATCCCTTTTAAATGGTGCTCAATCATGCTTTCAGTGAGCGGGCCGGTCCCTGCTGAGCTCTGTGCTGGCTTCGGCGGGCTGATATTCATCAGGACAGCCATCGATTTTAATGACTTGGTCAATAGACACAGGCCGACTCTGTTCTCAGCATCTCTCTCTCATGTTCACTCGCGCTCTCTTTCTGTCGCTCGCACTCTCTCTCTCTAGCCGTGTCTCTTTTGTGCCTCTTTCACTCTGGCCTTTTTTGTGCCTTCTAATAAGAACGTCAGTCATTCTGTCTTCTCACGTTTCACAAAATGTGCTGTCAGTTGTGATTGTTGTGGCTCTGGCAACAGCTGCGGTGAGATTATCTAAGTGCATGGCGGCATGAGCATATTCTGATTTCATTCTGATAGACTGAGAGAAAGAGAGAGAACCCGCTGAACAACCTGACACTGATTAAAGATTTAAAAGAGGTCAAAATGGCTATAGACATTTAGGTTAACGCTGGGCTGCCCAGGGTTTCTGAGATATTTGAAAAGCATAAAGCTTTACCTTGTACAAAGAGTATGAACTTCTCTGGTGCATATGCATGATATTGCCAGCTGTTTATTCATTACTTGTGTAACAATTTGTTTATTGCTTGGTCTAAAACTGAGCTTTCGTATAGCC
>OMKZ01017135.1:10885-22512 GCA_900302535.1 Neoniphon sammara
GTGTGTGTATGTGCACGCACGGGTGTGAGGCTGAGTGTGGTCTGCCAAGTGTGTGTGTGTGTGTGTGTGTGTGTGTGTGTGTGTGTGTGTGTGTGGCATTAGTTCAATTAGATTAATCCACAATTCTACAATCATCTAAAATGTGACATCCCTAACTAAAAAAATGCACATTTATTCTAATTAACTAAAACAGTGGTTCGATTTTATACTAACTAATTAACTAACTAAATAAATGAACTAGAAGGAGCACTCAGAGAGAACACCTGCACCCTGCATGTTTGAGAGTGAAATGCTAAAAAGACCAATAATATGTGCATATTTTTTCTATCAGTTCAACCTTTCAGGGTCACTGAAGGTCAAGGGTCATGTGACCAATAGAAAGGCTATATATGATTTCATATTAGTGTTTAATAACCACATGCCTATCTCTTTGCTTCACTGATATGGCCATTATAAATATTCACTATGTACTAGTATTGGGCCCAAAATTTGACCTTTGACCCATTCATCTCAAAATCAAATCAGTTCTTTCTTAGCTGACCCTTAACACTTCCACCAAGTTTGGTCCAAATTGGATCAAAAGTGTTTGAGTTATGCTGTACACACACACACACACACACACACACACACACACACATACACACAAAAGCCAAGCTACAGATTTTTAAAGACTCAATTCCCACATACATTTTTTCTTAAATTTAAATGCAGTTAGGCTGAATTTAACCTAATTAAGTTAAGATCCCATTCTTCCATAGCATCAAAGAGTTGTTTGTTGGTGCACTAGTTGAACAAGCCAAACAGGTTTCATACACTGCTGTGATGCATTATTGGATTGAGCACACCTCTCTCTTGGCCTGTTTGATTATACAGTATGTTGAAATCATGATTGCATAGCAAACGCTGACAGGCAAAGTATGTAAAGTATGTAAGTAAAAACCTAAAAACTGACCGGGCCCTATTACAAAGATTTAATTTTGAATGAATAGCATCTAGTACAAATTTCATTTCCTGGCATGCTGTTCTGGTGAGAACAGCATGCAAAAGCCTTTAAGCAGCACAATAATATGAGGTTACTGTAAGTTGTTATCAAAATGCAAAAGAGGAACAACGAAGTCAAACCCATTACAATGCTGGTAAAAGCTTTGTATTTGTTTGTAGAATGGCATTTTGGAACACAGTCATAAAAGAATGAGGAAGTACCTGGGGAATCACAGAAAGGGAACACACTCTCACAGTTGCAAAGCCTCATACCCGTGGACACTGTCTTGGCTTAACAAAGCAACCCCTGTTCAGGTAAGATATGTTTTTATTTTATTTTCTCTTAATCAATTGCCAATTATATTGCTTCAATTGGTAAGAGTAATGTAGTTAGAACAATCATTTGTTTAAATGAAAAAGCTTAAATGAAATGAAAGCTTAAATGAAAAAAAAGTATCAACATAATCTGATTAATTCTGATGAAAGGAATTTTTCAAAACTAATTCAAATCCACATTTATCTGTTTCCCTATGTAGCAGTGGATTCTGCAGTGTCCTGGATCAGATTTTCAGACAAAAGGCAGCTGACTCCCCATCAGGAATGTCAGTCCCAAGCTGCTCTGAGAGCAGCCTGTTGTTTGTCTGCGAGTTTCACCCAGGGCCTGGTCCACCTCAGCTTTCTGGTGACATGGATTTTGCTGGCATTGGTCTGGTATATGAGACACAGGCGGTCATCCTCCCTGCTCAGTGTAGCATTTACCAGTTGCGGCTGCGTCTCTGCATGCAGGTAGTCAAAGCAGTGGGAAAACATATTTGAGCCACTATGGATTGTTCTTAGCTTGCAGCCTACATGAATGAAGCATATACCACACATAATGTGTTTTTTATGTTATACACCTTGATACCTAGAACCAGATACTACAACCTTCATCATTCCTGTAACCTGAATCTCTAAACTGCTGCTTCCTGAAGTGAGCTGTATTTGATTAGCACAACAATTTGGCCTTTATTAGCTGGCATACATCACTCTAAAAAAATTCAGTAGAGACTCTATGAGCCTGACTGTTGCATCACTTTGAGTTTAAATGTGTTGGTAAAGTGTAGTTTTGCTATAGGTTTGTACTAATCCTGAGTGAGTCAAAGTGGGCAGAGCTTGTTCAAAGATTGTACTGACTTCATTCAGGTCCATGAGAGATTTATTTTCTCTACCTTCAGTTACAGGAGCAGAACTGCCATCCAGACCCACTGGCAATACTGGACCCTGAGAAATACATTCTGCTGTATGCCAGAGGGGAGGACTGGTACGAAGCCTATGACGACTGTCAGGTTCTCAGGACGTTGGACATTCCATGGTCGCGTGACATCTCAGGACGTCTGCTGGCAAGGATTGTAGTAACACCACCCCTGGCGGTTAATGCAGAGAAGAGGCAGAAACAACAGCAGAGTCTTGCTTACCTAATCGGTCATGACCTTGACAAAGAAGGGTCTGACAGGCTTGGGGAGCTCACCTACACCCGTAGGAAACTGGCATCTCCAAGAAGACAAGAGCTAAGGATTCGAGATGACAAGGTTTACGCTACAGAGCCTTGGACGACATCTGCCCCTATGTCGGCTGATCTAAAGGCCCAGCTGGACAGAAAACTCCCTGTCACCCTCCATCACATGAACCAGATCAGCTTCACTGTAAAGGTCGATTTAACTATAACGCCACAAGTTCTTCTTAAAGTGTTCAGAAGGGTGATGGCTGACCGGGGTTTGGATTGTGATTCTTCTGATAACCTGGTTTTGAAAGTCTCAGGGAGGGAGGAGTTTCTATCCAGAGACTTCCCCCTCAGCGAGTTCCTTTGGGTTCGACAATGCATGAAAACCAATCAGGACCTCCACTTGTCCGTGGTCCCCGTGGCACAGCTTGCTGATGAGGCAGTTCAGGTCGTGGACTGGCCGCTCGTTGACAGTTTCACCGGCCAGTTCAGCTCCCATGGGGATCTTCGTCTTGATGGGAGGCATTTGGATGACATCTTCATGATATCTTTGTGGGACTGCAACAGAAGATTCAGAGTCAAGCTCCTTGGCTTCGACATCCCAAAACTTCCAAGCAAACCCCCTCAGTCGGTCTATGTGGAGGCTTCTATACTTTATGGTAACAAGGTTCTCTCTTCAGTCTCCTCGGTTCCCAAGGCCTTCGCAGACGAAGTGCTATGGAACGAGTGGCTGGAGTTTGACATTTTCCTCAGGGATCTGCCTCGTGGGGTGAAGCTGGGTCTTACCATTAATGCGAGTGGTAATGACAGTGTGCCAGTAACCAAAGACTCCAAGTCATCGTCTTCGACACCCAACAGAGCATCAGACCAACAGAAAGGGAAGGGGAGGGTGCTCTACTTTGTTAATCTTCTCCTCATAGACCACAGGTCAGTTTTCATTTTCTATCATCTCTAATTCAGTGATGTCTAATGCAATTTTCTTTTCAGTTTTAGAACATGTAGCGATTTTGGTAATACACAATAGAGGCCACTATTATCTTATTACAGTTTGGGAATTTGTCTCTTTACATACCGACATACATAAACAGTAAATTTGGTCAACTTTTCAACACGTTTATCGCCAGTGACTTTAATAAATTCACTGGTCATAAATAAATAAATAAATAAATAAATAAATACAGACAGAAAAAGAAAGCAAAAATTGTGACTTCTTTAACTTGTTCCCTGTGGTAAATCATTCCTTATTCATGGAAACTGCTGGAGATACAGTAGATTACAATCGAGTGGACCCACTATATTCACTATTTCAAGTATTTCATGTAATGGTAATCATAATGAATATCTTGAAAGCTTGAATTATACAAATAAATAAAGTTAAAATGAAGTTCTAAAACACTAAAATGCAGATTTTAATTTCCATCCATAAAAAAACTTTAAGTTCTTATTCAATATTTACAAAAATGGATACAAAGATTAAAAGGATTAAAGAAATTTTGTCAAGTTGCCTACTTCTTGCTTACTTTTGTCAAAAGCTAGCATAATTTTTTGCAATGTTGTTCTGGCAGTCTTTCTTTTAATTTTAATGGTTTTCAGTTGTTTACAAATGTTTTCAACTTCACTGAGACGAAACTCAACTCTCACTCACCCCTGCAGGTCCGTCCTCAGCCAGGGTCCTTACACCCTCCACATGTGGTCCTACCTTGAGCTGGAGGAAGAAGTCTTCATCTACCAGGCAGAAAATCTGTCTTCTGCTACCAACCCTGACATAGCTGACTCCATGGCAATCAGCTTCCTTCTAGATCGCTACAGCTTCCCTGTGGTTCTCCCCAACAGCTTGACCCCATCTGAACCAAGCCAGTCCGCGCTCGACTCAGGTCAAGTTACCACTTCACCACACTGCTCTTTCCTTGAATCTTCCTCTTACAATCCAGACAGGGAGAATACCTCGTCATCCCCACCCTCTGCTTCTTATGCTGTCTCGCCCCCCTCACCTGACTCTGGCCTTTCACCTTTTACACCTGAGCACAGTGACACTAACTCCTTAGCCAGTCCAGGACAATCAAGCCCATCACCCAGTATCAGCATTGCACCTTGTGCACCCTTATACCCTTCTGATCTGGATTTACCTGCTGCCAACATGGTATTATCTGGCAATCATGCCTCTACACTACATCCTGAAAGATATTCATATTCCAGCAGTCCGATGTCAACAACTCAGGCCACTGCTTTCTCTTCTTCACCAGCTTCAGTCTCCTCCTCACCCTCTTCCACCCTATCTGAAATCAGCTCCACCCCTGTAAGTCGACCCATGGCTTCCAAACCCTTCCACAGTCCATCCAGTGACACCCCGACCCTCAGATCATCTTCTCCAGTGTTTAACACTGAGAGGGGTCACCTGCGAAGATTCCGGGAGGAGAGCGTTCGCTATGCCTCCAACCTACCCCAGTTCCTTCGCAATGTGGATTGGATGAAGCGTGACGTGGTGGAGGATGTCCATTGGCTGCTGGGCCTCTGGGATCCTGGGGAACTGGACCTATCAGTGGCCCTTGAGCTACTGAGCGTGGATTTTGCTGATGAGACAGTGAGGAGACTAGCAGTTCAGAGACTGGAAAACCTGTCCAATGATGAAGTACTGAAGTATCTGCTGCAGCTGGTGCAGGTATGTTTTTGTTTTCATGAATAGTTGGGTAGATAAAGTGTTTGCCTTAGTGAAATAGAGTGGGAAACTATTAAGTGCCAATTATTTTCAAGCATCAATTTTTTAAAACATTTTCAGCTTGTAACCCTTATTTAAATAGTAGAGCTGTTGACAAAATGTAAAAAACTGTGAATTGTAATGGCAAAATATTGTGCTAGGAAATCCCAAGGTTGTGAATATACTTAATTCAATTGTGCTTACCATAAAAATTAACATGATTGCAAACTATCTTAATATATTAATCAGCATCTCTCTGCAATTTCAAATACAAAATGACCTTTTCAGCCATTATCATTACATTCTCTCTCCCTATCTCTTTCTCCCTTTGAGCACACATTTAAATCTCGGGCACAGACATTCACGTGGAGAAGTATAGTGATGTCGATATCTGTGGTACTGGTATTAATTCTCTCCCTTGCTGTCACTCTGGTTCATACAGACCCTCAAAGTGGAACCGTACCACGACAGTTTCCTGGCTCAGTACCTCATCCGGAGAGCTCTGCGAGTGAGTTATGCAGTATTATGGCATCTACATATTCGGTGTTCATAACACATAATACATTACAACAGAGCACAACGGACCCACACTGATGCAATATATTCCATAAACAAGTTTCTAGTCTTGTAAGATCAAAGGAGTGAAATGTCACACTTCACTCCCCTTCACTCTACACTCTACACTTCACTTTGGCTGCATTTGGCAAACAAACCAAACTGAAATGTTCCCTCTCTGCCTTGCTTACTTGTTCACTGGAACCTTCCCTTTTCGCTGCAGAGCAAGAGAATTGGCCACTTCTTCTTTTGGTATGTGCGCAGCGAGGTGGCAGGGTGTCTGTATTTCCGCCAGCGTATGGCCGTGGTTCTGGAGGCCTACCTGCTGGGCTGTGGTCAGACCATGCTGGACAACTTCACCCAGCAGGTCCAGGCTGTGGAGGCGCTGAAGGAGGTCGCTTGTCTGGTTAAGAGACTCTACCCTGACAAGACCGACCTCCCACCTACAGGTGGGACCGATAGAGGCCATACAGTGTGAAATGATCCCTAAAAAAATCAGTTGCATGTTATATTTGCTTTCATGAAACAAATGACAATGCATTTTAATGATTAGATTAGACTATTTTAGATGTTTGTGATACCATTAGGAGAACTGAGTCATTGCAGAGTCAGAGAAAAATACATAGAATAGAATAGAATGGAATAGAATGGGATATATACAGAGTATTGATTATCTGCTTTGTCAGGGTCTTGATTCATGCTATTTGAGCTTATTTAGGAGTAATGACCAGCTTACTGTACATCATCTCTTGCTTATTGCCCGGCTATTAAACAAGGCAATATTGCAAATAGGTAAACACTTTTATCAGCACTATGAATCAAGGTAAGGACACTGGATGTAAACAAAGATAGCAGCTGTAATTTTTCGTTTTTTTATTTTTTTTATTTTTTTATTTAAGGCATATTGGGTAGATATTGTGTGAGTTTTAATCTAGATTGGAGTATTTATATTTGAATATTTGATTATGCTGTTTCCGTGGCCCCTGTCTTAACTGAAGACTTTGTTTTAGTATTCGTGTGTGTGTGTAAGTGTAGATTGAATAATACTGATGAACCATTAAATATAATTTTCCTCTGCCTGAGGTGGCTTTAGCTGCCACGAAGCTCCAGGAGCTCCTTCAAGAGTGCAATCTGCCAAAAGAATTCCTGGTGCCCTTTGACCCTCGTATCAGAGTCGGAAAGATCTTGGTAAGGCTTAACTTTATCAAACATGTTATGAATATCCTTTTAGAATAATCCACTTCAAATGTGTAGTGTTTCTATATCGCACGCTAAGGCTAAAGCTTTAAGGCTGTAATTGCAATATATTTATCAAATCAAATTAAATAATCTAATTAATTCATTGTACAGAATTTAGATTATGTGTTTTCCATTTTGGAGCTCATTGATGCTTGTTAGTTTTTTTATGTAATAATTTGCATATTTTCAAATAAATGTCTGATTGCTTCTGTCTGTCCCTGATTGATATAATTATATAGTGATTAATTCTATATCCTCATCATCAAAGCTTTTACATTTGCTATATTTACATTTTTTAGTTTTTTTCCAGAAAAAAATCCTGCACAGGAAGTGATGAATTTTATATTTCCAATAGCAGTTACAGTAGTCTCTTTCGAATCAGTAGAGGAAGAACTGGGTAGTTAGGATGAGGATGAGCACTGATAGCCACCATGAACAGACACAGAAAAGAGCACCACCTACAGGAAACCAAACTTTATGAACAGAAAATCCCAGCAAAAGACCTCATAGTATAAAAACAGTGGAAAAACACTCCAGAGCAGTAATCACATGGCACCAAAGATGTAGCCATAATCAAAGCAAATAAAAATGGCAAACAGCAAAAAACTCAATCATTTTTAACCCCTCCAGCTGGACCGATGCAAGGTGATGGCGTCTAAGAAGAAGCCTCTGTGGCTGGAGTTCTGCTCCATGCCCTCGCCCACATGTGCTTCACCTGTAGGCATCATCTTCAAAGAGGGGGACGACCTCAGACAGGACATGCTGGTCATTCAGGTCAGGGAGGATTTCTTCATGATTTAATTGCTGCTTTAGTGATATTACTAACAGCAAATGATGCTGAATGTATTATATCCTTGGAAATTACCATGAGCTGACTGTGTCTTCTTGATTAGACATTGGTGGTGATGGACTCTATCTGGCAGGAGAAATCCCTGGACCTGAACCTGGTGCCCTATGGCTGCATCTCCACAGGAAACAATATAGGTGCACTCATCTGACAGCAGTGCTTTTCAAACACTTTCTTTTGAGATCTACTACTTCATAACCCAAAATGATATTGTTTTGTGGACTGTAAACCTTTAGCCTCTTTATTTAGACTACTAACCGAATAAGGTTTAAAAGTCATTTTTCACATATCTGACATTTTTCATGTTCAAATTTAATTAAAGACCCTATCCAACAGGTATGATTGAGATTGTGAGGGATGCAGTGACCATCGCTGCAGTCCAGAAGAGCCAAGGAGGAACCACCGGAGCCTTCAAAAACGATGCTTTGTTTGATTGGCTCAAGAGCAAGTGCCCACTCCAGGAGATAGTAAGCAATATAATGTTGAAAGGGGAAATGTAAATGATTCAGATTCAGAGGTTCTAAACCTTTTTCAGCCTGGGACCCAATTGAAATAATTTCCCTCCCATTAAATTTAATAAGTGGGATTAGGTGGTTTACAGTAGCAGGAATTACATATAAGCAGTTTGGTCGTTCAGATTATCATGAATGGTCAAAGTAACCTGCTCACACTTGTCCACAAATGTAAGCAAGTATATGCACCATATAGTACAGTAATAAATGAATGGGCGCTCTTTACTGTGATTATGGGTACAATGCAAGCAGGTACCAGACATAAAACTTTTTAACTTTCAAAGCATTAATGAGAGTTAGAAACACACACAGTAGTATGAGTAAAAAAAGGGCATTTCTGCATACCACAATAAGAGTTTAGGGCATTTAACAATATTCTGACCCAGAAGCAGCTGGAAATGAAAATACCTGCCAAGATTTCACTAATTGAAATACTTGAGCAGCTATAACTTTCACTTTTCACAGTGCACATATTTGCTTGTTTAGATATTCACACAATTTTGTGAGACCAGTCTGAACCCCACAGTGTTTGCGCCATGCTCTGCCCATTTTTGCTCCACTGGACTGCAGTGAGAATCTAATTTGATTACAGCACTACGGGGCTGTGGAGCGGTTCGTGAACTCCTGTGCTGGTTACTGTGTGGCCACCTACGTGTTAGGGATAGGAGACCGCCACAATGACAACATCATGATCACAGACCAAGGTAAATCCTAGTTGTTTGATTGAACTTATTTGTTGATTCATCCATCAATAAGTGAGTTGTTCATCAAAAATGAGACCAAAGTTAATGTAACTTTCCACTCTGACAGAATGAATTAAAATGAACGAATGAATTTGAATGAATGAATGAATTTAATTCAGTGAGCATAAACCTGAATGGTGTATAAATGGATTTAGTGACCATATTCAATGTCAAAGTATAACATTCCTGTATTTCTTGGTGTTTTCAGGAAACCTGTTTCACATAGACTTTGGCCACATCCTGGGCAACAGGAAGCGTTTTCTGGGCGTGAACAGGGAGAGGGTGCCGTTCGTCCTCACGCCTGACTTCCTGTATGTCATGGGCAGAGTCAAAGGTCGTACCAGCCTCTACTTCCAACGGTTCAGGGTGAGAAGGCCTTATTTGGTGTGTGGGGGTGTGCATGTATTTATTTCTGTGTAAATGATATATCTAGCTGTTTCCATCCAATTATCACGTGACTGTGAAGCAAACTTGAAATGCTGCAAAAAAATAATATACACATTAGGTGTTTGCATCACCAAGGTTGAAAGGGCAAGCTGGGGTCCTACCAGAACAATGGAAACAGTCTTCACTGAATTGACAGTTGCTGGGTATTTTGTTATTATTTGCTGTTAGCTAGTGCAGTCCATGTTTCATACTTCCACCTGAAGACAAAAACAAAAAATGACACTCGGCAATATTCCAAAGCACAAACTAATAAACCCTGGACACCTTAAACATTCCTATTCATGGAAAGACAAGGTGGACAGATATTTTAGAGATATTGTTTCACTCTAAGGCTCAGTCAATGATGCCAAGATTATGTCATTATTTATTCAAGAGCTGATTTTCTGTTGTTATTCATTACATGCTTTCTTTACTGACAATGAAAGAAAGTGAAAACTCCTTGTGGTATTGCAGAAAGAGCATTTCTAATTCAGTAAATCATAACTGGATAGCAACTCAATGCATGATTATCTTTGAGGCTTTTTGTGAATAAGTGTTTTGGAGTGAGTGCGAAAGAATTAGTCTACTGTGTGTGCATATGTCCAATTGTAACTGTTTGCATTTCTCTCCTCTCCTCTCCTCTCCTTCCGTTTCAGGACATCTGCACCCAGGCCTACCTCTCCCTGCGCTCCCACTCTCGTCTGCTGGTCACTCTTTTCTCGCTCATGCTGCTGACCGGGATCCCGGAGCTGAGCACTGCAGAGGACATGCGCTACCTGCGGGAGGCGCTCCAGGAGGATCGCAATGAGACGGAGGCCAGGGAGCACTTCCTCCAGCAAATCACTGAGTGTGAGCAGCTTGGCTGGACCGTGCAGGCCAACTGGTGGATCCACATGGTGGCAGGCATCAAGTAGACTGTTAGAGCACCTGTATTTTTAAATGATGCACTCCTCTGCTGTTAGATGTGCATATTAAATCTTCATATTACATTCATATAATAATTCCATCCATTGTGCTGGATGAACATCCAGGAGAGTAAAACCCGTAAAACTAATAAACAATTCATTCCCCTCAATTAGTAATGCTTTTGTCTGCAGGTTTCTTCCTAGTAAAAACTCCAATTTATGCATTTTAATCCAGAAACAGCTGACCAGTTGGACTATGTGTGCATGCATGTAAACTAGCCTGCTCTTTGTTTTTTGACTCATGTTCACCCTAATCTGTTTTGCTGATAGGAGCACTGATTTTTAAGACATTTAAACATCCATCCACATGACACTGTTTGACTCTACATTATGTACGCTTGAATGTTAGTCTTCTGCACCTCTGCTTTGGTGCTTCCTTTGAGCGATGTACAGCTAAGTTTTAATGAAGGCATCTAATTGAAGGGTCACCTCATTGTATGTGAATGGGCTGAGGTGCATTTAACTGTTTAGACACTGATCACTGCCAGATTATGAATATTTGGTCTCTTTCACGTAAGAAAGCTTGATGAAGGGAAAATAATATCTTAATGGCAGGGATACAGTGGTAAAGGTTCTACAGCTATTCTGCATCATTACCACTGATTATTCTTTGTCATACATAACTTAATACATACATAACATACAGCTCGTGTCATAGTTAAAATTTTTAATTTTACATTGTGTGTAGCTTTTGCATCAGTATTTTGCATATTCTTATTTTGGCCTTGATGAACAGTGATGAAGAGACACATGTCATTGTCACTCAGTTTTTAAATTTTTTTTTTTAATAACAAAAGGATGAAGGAATTCCAATACTTATGATGTATTATAATTGATTATAATTGATTGGGCAAACGTGTAATCAGACATAGTTTAGAACAGACGGAGAGAAAAAACCACACAAAAAAATAAAGTGAAATAATGTGAAACAGTTTGTGTTCATATTCTTATTGTTGATTATGTGTTGAATAAAAAAAACATATAATGGTCATGTGTTTTCTTAACCTTTCTGTGGCAAAAGACTCATGCATGGGCTGCTCACTTAGAACAATCGTCATTGTGATACAATTAAGGCCACATGGGACACACACACACAAACACACACACACACACACATGAATGCATGCATGGTACAGCAGCAGAAAGAGGAGGGTGCATGGGTAGAAGTGTAGGGAAAGGAGGGG
>OMKZ01017142.1:0-11717 GCA_900302535.1 Neoniphon sammara
GAAGACAGGAAGGGAAAAGACGCTGGAGAGATCCAGACACGTCCCTTCCGCTCAAAGAGAGGGTTGTAAATTGACTGCAAACAGAAAAGTCATTAATAATGATAATAGCAATAATAATTTAGAAGCAGGGGATACACACATTTAGCCAGGCAATCAGAAATCCATCTGCGGAGGTGTTAATATTGAAGAGATGCTGATGGCACAAAAAAAAAAAAAAACACACATGAGCATCTGAATATGTAATGACAACCGGGAGGCCATAACAAACATCTCTTTTATGTCGAGAGGAGATATTACTTATTAAAATTGCTTCTTAAATATTTATCACTTTATAGATGGCCCCACTCTCTGTTTCCTTACTTCTCCCCCTGAAGATTACTGTCTGAGGCGACTTGGCTGTATGAACTCCATTCAGATTATTACTACCCCCCCCCACCACCTTCCTTAGAAATGGCCTGATTAAAATCAACTGCCACTACATGGTAGATTGTGATGAATTATGCAGACTTTGGTAGGGAAATGGAGCGAAAGGCGGTCGTTCATTTAAAATTTTAATCTTGGACCTCTTAGGTAGATGTTAAAGTGCTGGGAAGCACTGCATATTGATAAGGTATTGTGATTAGCACTTTGTGCAGCATTGTTTTAAAGGTGAAATGTTTGCAAGTACAGGTGTGCTGCTGTTGTCTCCGTCAGCAGTTTGGTACAAAGTTACTGGCTTTTGAAGCAGAGATCTCGCTCTAACGTATTATCATTTATCTCCTTGGTACTTTTTCATCAAGTCATAAACAGAATAAATACCTGCTTTCAACTCACCCTGCAAAGGAGATGCATCAACTACGTAAACAGGTTATGTATTCAATATGTAGGCACAATGATACATCATCATTACTCAATGTAATTGAGATAAACTATTGAAAAATACTTTTGAAAACGTGCAGGAAACAACTGTTTCAAGGATATTAGTGCAGATTTTCACTCTTGCCTCTGCAGCTCAAAACTTCTTTAATCTCCAAAAAGAGAACTTTAGAGAGCTGGAGAAATACTCGATTCCTCACTTGCACCTCTTCAATTTTGATATTTGATATTTTTGGCTTGGACCTCGGGTCATGAAACACACATACATAGGGGACAGTATTTGTTGTCAGTGTGTCTTTGACAGAAGGTGACATGTTGCAGCTTAGGTCCTACATCAACACAAATTAACACAAAAGTTTCACAATATTATGGCATGGTAAAAAAAAATCATATTAATACAGATTTAGATGCTGTTTTTAACTGGTATTGATGGATACTGAAAATACAATTACACAAAACAGTACTGGCAGGTTGTTGTTTTTTTTCTTCTCAAAAATGATAATCAAGAGCACCCTTTCTTAAATTTCCATTGTTGAATTGTCATGTATTCACAGTTGAATGAGACTACTGTCCCTTGTGAGTCATTGTAGGTGACTGGTGAGAGCACATGGCCTGGGGATACTCTCTAGTGCATTGTGGGTAAGAAAAATGGAGTGGATTAGAAAAATGATAAAAAAAAACAAAAAACAAAACACATGGATTTCTAGCCGGAAGTAGTTTAAAATGCCTGTGATATGGAATAAAATAAATTTCAGAGCAATCACTTCTGCATAATGAATTTATTTTTTTTTAGGTCAATCAACATTGCCCTGAAAAGACAAAAAAAAAAAAAGTTAATTTCTTACCTTGAGAGGTAGCAGCACAGCAGACGTCTCCACTTTCATTTTGACACAATACTTGCAACACTGGTGCATGCCATTGTATCAACATCTATTCACCATCAAAATGTTTGCTGAGCAATTACAGTGCAGTAATGACACACAGATCTGAGACGCAAAGTCAAAGTGAAGCAACAAAAGGCAGGGCAAAATGCACCGGCATTGAACCCTCTCAGCTCGAATAAATTCAATTCCAAGAGGCAGGCGAGCTACTTTATTTCACAGGTAGGGCCTAGTTTTCAAAAATTCTGCAGAGATTTTTTTTTCTTCATTTCTCTGTTTTGATCTGGCTATAATATCATCTGCGACAGGGATGACTGCTCCTGTCTCTTCTCCTTCTCTCCTCTCCTCCCCTCCTCTCTCCTCATCTCCGCTCTCTGTCTCTGTCCTGTCTAAATAAAGGAACACAGAGGAAGAGGTTTTAATGAGATCAACACAGAGCGCCGGTTACATTGATAAGTAAATACTACAGCTTTAAATGCTTCTCGCACTCAATTGGCTCCCTGCTATTGTTGCCAAGCCCACGCCTCAGTGAACACTAAATTTTCACTGTCACACTTCAATAACCCTAATTGTCCAAAATAAATGAGCTAATTTCTGAAGTTCCATTTTCATATGCAGGAGATAAGGCAACTTTGCTGATTGATTGGATTCCTTTGTGTGCATGTGGATATGAGTGTGTGAGCGTGTGTGTGTGTGTGTGTGTGAAATTGCAGCACTCATAATTTGAGTGAAGGCTCGTGTTTATTATGCCTCTGTTATTCACTGCAAGCATTTCTCTGACCCCTGCTGATATTCATCCGGCTTCCTCTCCCCAAAGTAAAAAGGAGAGAGGGCGAGAGAGAGAGAGTCAGTGAGAGAGAGAGAGAGAGCAAATGCAAGAGACAGACAGAGAGACTTTGTTTGTGTGGTTGTGAGAATGTGTGTGTGTGTGTGTGTGTGTGTGTGTGTGTGTGTGCGTGTGTGTGCATGTGCGTGTGTGTGTGTCTAAGGGGTCCCTATGGATTTGGTGCTGGATCTAGCCTGATCATTTGCATTTTTTCATTTGAGCTGTTATTTGCAGCATTGCGTGCAGCACAAACCCCTAAGGGCCCGCCGAGTAATTCAGTAAAAAGGCAGGTAAGACATAAATTAATCATAAGACGTCTGAGAATTATTGCACTCAACTCACTCACAAACACACACACGCGCACACACACACACACACACACACACACGGATGCAAACACACCAAAGGTACGTACACACACAGCTACGCTCATGAGGACGCACACACAAGCAACTGCACATGCAAACAGGAAAGCAGAAACATACATAGGCGCACACACTCACACGCACACACACACGTATATGCACGAACACGCACAGAGTCACGTAAACACACACATATATGCATGCGCACGTACACACACGCGCGCTTCTGAGACTCAGATTGAATCTGAAAGGAGACCAAGGTCGAGTGGGAAAGTTTTCAACTCCATCAAGCAGAATTACTGAGCTGGATGGAGAGGAATAACTTTTAATGGACCGCTTTTTTTTCAAGACAGAAACTTTTTAAAACTGGATCAGGGCTTGCATTTAAATGTGAAAATTCACTTCTCAATAATACATACTGTACTGTCCCAGGTGTTAATAATAAAGAAAGAAAGAAAAAAAAAAACTCGGCTCCTTTTCTCATTACTGTTGAGCTTATTCAAAGGTTGGATTTTAGAATATGACTTTCAGAATCACTGCATTGAATTTCATTAATTTAGTCATTAATTAAGCTTCCGTTCTTGGGGAGATGAGTAGGTGGTAGGCCTTATGTTAAAATAAATTATCACATCATGCTAGTTAAACCTAAGCACTTCACTGGAAAATATCAGGGAAAAGAACAATGCCTATAAAAACGTCATATGGAAGAATAATGACAGCAACTACTCATCTAACCACCACCCATGTTGTTGTCACTTAGTCACTTAATGACAACATCCTCATGGAGACTGAAAATCATGAAAGGTCCTACATTTAGCATATTAATATTAAAGGATGTTATGGATTCACACCCCAAAAAATCTTTGTATTCTTTGCTAAAGAGGCAGGGGAAGGAGAAGAGACAAATGTTTTGGCGTCAGGCCTTCATCAGCTTTCCCAAGAAGGCACCAACTTGAATATAAGAAGCACTCGTCACTTGTGTAGTACCTTACAGCAATGCAACAATACAATGAAATGCACACCTGTCTGCAATTGGACTGACGAGCGCTTCCTCTGTTTAAGTTGGTGCCTTCTTGGGAAAGTTGAATGACACTGATGAAGGTTTAGAGCTGAAACGTTGGTCTCTTCTCCTTCCCCGAATGTTTTATCAAATAGATTTTTTTGAGTGCAGACCCGTAATTTCTTTTAGATGTTGACTTTTTGGTCAACGCACATCTTTTGAGTACCACAACATTTGAATACCATACATGTTAATATTAGTCAATGATTATCACATACATTTTGGGAAATCACTATGATTTCCCTGAACAAACACGCCAAACCAGTTTGGTGGCCTCTAGTAGCCTCTACGCTGCCACTGGGTTGAATTTGGTGGGAAATCCCCTTTATTACTTTACGGCACAAAACAGGAAGGGAGCGTTCTTTCAGAGCAAACAGAGCTAATGCTTTCACTGTCATGATTCTGTCTTTTGGACTCTTGTGTTCTTGTGTTTGGGACTGTTAATTTTGGACTTGTGTTTTGGGGTTTTAGTTCTGTTTCTGGACTTTCGTATTTCTTGTTTTGGTTTTCTGTCCCTGCTCTGTTTGGCCCTCCTGTTTCCCTGTAGCCCTTCCCAGCCTGTGTTCCCCTGCACACCTGCCCTGTGTTAGTCTCGTTAGCCCTGCCCTGGTCTTGTTGCCTGCCACACCCTCGTTGTCTCACTTGTTACCCAATCCCAGTGTTTCCCTCCTGTTCCTTGTGCCTCCCCACTCCAGGTGTGTCTTGTTCTGTAATTAGTTCCTTGTGTATTTATACTTGTGAATTTCCTTTGTTCTGGGTTGGTTCGTTTGTCTTGCTTCCTTGTCTTTCTTCCCTGTGTTTGCTTCCAGTGTTACCAGTATTTCTAGTGTTCCTCGTGCTCCTCGTTGTCTTTTTACTTTATTAAATAGTTATTTTCCCTCAGTCCCTGTGTCCTGGCTCTTGCGTTTGGGTCCACCTTCCTCACTACACCGTGACATTCACAGTTTAAGGCAGATGGTGGAAGGAGAGATAGGCTGATAGAAAAATCAGTTAAAAATTGTTCAGCCTCTTCGGTCAAAGGAAAGAAAAAAAAACAGTCCAACCAAAGAGGGGAACAGCTGACAAGCAGTAAAATCCTCTGTACAACATAAAGCGACAGGGTTCATGGGAAATTTGGTCTGAATTTTGAGAAACACAAGTAATAAAGATACCACATGTGTAAAGATGCTGCCAACTGTCTGAGCCACGGTGTGCCCACACTATTTTCATATGAGTCAGACTGGAACAACATAGCAAGGGAGACGCTAACAGCTGATTTGGCTATTGTTGTTCAACCAAGGCATTGTAGGCATTATTGATTTGCCAGAGTGAGCTAAATAAAGCACGTATCTATACAAAGATGGCTTGGAAAGCTCACGTTTGGCATTAATGTTATAATAATGTTATTTTCTGGAAAATAATCACAATAGTTTTCAAGCAATCGCATTTTAAAAATTGGAGAGTGCGGTGGCTAGCAGCTAATGTAGGCTAACACCATTAGCTTAACAAAACACAAACAGTGTAGCTTTTAATTTATTGTTGTTATAGTTAGCTACAACTATATATATATAATAAACTTAGCTACAAGTTTTATTTGAGCTGAATATATATTAGTGACAGTTGATATAGAAGGATTAGAGTGGATTAAACTGTTGACAGGAACTATGTTTGAGGTGTCTCAATATTGGTGTTAATGGACACCCTCCAGCCAATCAGACTCAAATATTCCTGGTGGCCATGGTATAAAACATATGTTTCTATTGTGTCTAAAGCTGGAACAGAACTTTCTGAGCTCTCATGTCACCCCTAAAAAGTTTTTCAGTGTATAACATATCTAACCCCTCACAGTATACACACAGCTAAGTCTCAAACAGCTGCTGTACGTTTTCTGCCTCTGAGGCTGCAGCAGTGATTCTGGTGTAGACTCACATCGCATAATTCAGCTTTAAGACGCGCTTCATTATTTCACATCTCCAACCATTCACAACATGAATGCAAAGAGTCAATTGGGTACTTTTCCTAGCTTAAATCCCCTCTAGTCCTCTGCACTCTCCTACCACACTTATCAGTGCCTTTGTTCCTGAATTCAGCAGTCTAAGGCAGATTGGCCCATCAATACACTATCAGAGAAGGTAGGCTAGATAAGGATTCTGCTGCTATCTGTCTGCTGTGAATAAGCTGTCTAGGGGTCTCCACAGTCCAGGTCGACTCACATCCACCAATACACACACAGTGCACGCACACACACACACACACACACACACACACACTCACACTGAGTGAGCTGTCTAGAGCCTCTGTAGCGTAATCCAACACATGCACAGACACACAACCTTATCAGAGAGTGAGGGGGGATTTGATGCACACATCTAGTGTATCTCAACTCCGACATAATGTTACTCTAATAGTTAAAGTTTGGATGAGAGAAAAGTTGGCTTCAAGTAAGACACTGAACATGACGCAGCAAGCAACCATCCAACTTGCGCACAAGACACAAAGACGATTTGGGTGTAGATCCTTTCATATCAAATGAGAGCTGTCACTAATTTCAGTAGGGGGATGTTTAGTTTGTTAGGATCTCCATTAGCTGTTATAAATGGTTGGAGACGCCTCATTTAAACTGCAGGACACAAAATCAGGTCAGTAAACATCTTTCTTGCTGAAGTGTCCATAAGCAAGGCTAAAATGCCCACTAGCTCCAGGATGACGCTGACCTCTGACCTCCTTTAGGCAAAAATAGAATTTCTTTCTGGGGATCAAAGAAAGAACGCAAGTGTTTACAAAACTCAACCACAATGGATTAAAAAAATGTATCATGGCTACATTAAAATGTAATTTTGTATTTCAGATTACTTTTTAAACGTGCAAAATGGCATCTGTGGTTCAAGACAAACAAAGGAAGGCTCACATGATTTAAAGGTCGTTTTCATGAATTATTCTGGACCTGTGCCCAGATGTTGAGAACATCTTTTATTTAAGTTGAACATTTAAGCTTAGTCATCAACGTGTCCCATCTGTGCTGTATTTAAAGGAAGCATCCTGGGACTGTGAAGGTTAAGAGAGGATGAGCACAATGAGCACTTTCCCATTAGAGACGCAGGATCAGAAAGAGAGGGATCGAGAAGGAGTGAAAGTGAGGCAGCACGAGACTGATTAAAGACAGTCGGGTGGAGTGTCAAATGCGCGAGATTGAGAGCGAGAGAGAGAGAGCGACACAGAGAGGAAGAGAGAGGGAGAGAGAAATGAGGAGGCTTATCTTTGGCTGTGACCTGAAACAGCTGTTTCTCTGTGGTGCGTTGAAGATGGATCTTCACTCATTTCCTCTCCATCCTGCCACTCTATTTATGTTGCCAGTTTACTGTCTTCAGAGGGACAGAGACCTACTTCTTCCCCGGAGAGGGAAAGAAAATCAATTCGACTTAGCGATCAATCACCACAATGAAGAACAGGGACACCGCCGTTTTGCCAGCAAAAGAATGCGGCCGTGTAAGTTGCTCCTCGTACCGTTCCCTTGCTTTCATTTTGCAGAGACCTCGACGTCAAGGGTGCGCTTGTCACGTATGTTCTCAAAAAAAATATGGCTTCCTTAAGATGAAACCGTGGCTGCCGTTCTGACACTGCAGATTTGACATTGAGAGGGAAGCGTCTTGCCTCCGTTTCAGTGGTGATGTGGAGGTTTTGGCCTGTCATCAGTGGCTGAGGACTCCCCCCGCTCGCCACAGCTGTCACACGAAAAACACATGAGGAGAGGAGAGGAGAGGAGAGGACGCTGTTTCCCTTTTGCACTCTTAGAGGTCAGGGAAAAAGGAGAGGGCAGCGGAGCCAGAAGCTTGTGAAAAACAATCTTTTGTTCTCTCATCTGCGCTTTCTCCATTTCCATCTCTAGCAGGAAGAGTTTGTACATGTAAGAGCATACTTCCCATGAGTGCTTTGGATGGTCGAGCAGGAGGAGGGGCGTGGCGATGTGGGGATCTCGGCCAGGAGAGAGGAGGTGGGAGGAAGAGGAGAGAAGGGGGAGGAGGAGAGGTGAAGAAAGGGAAAAGAGTAGAGGGAGAGAGGGTGATGAAGGGGAGGAGAATAGTCCTGACAATGGGGAATAAAGGAAAGGAAGGAAGAGGAAGTAAAGGAGAAGGGAGCAATGGCGTGAGGATCATAGAGGAGAAGAAGGCAAAGCAGAAGCAGGAAAAGGAAAAGACAGGACAAGAGGAGGACGTAGAGGAGAGGAGAGGATGGGAGGTAAAGGACAGGACAGTAGAGGAGACAGACGGAGCAGAGCGGCATATGACTGGTCCTCTATGGAGGCTGATGACCAGCCCCTGTCAGTCAAGCTCACACAGAGAGAGCAGGGCCCTGCCATCTGCTCCAAAGTTAATGGGAAGGAGACAAGGTGGGGAGGTGAGATGTGTCAACGCGGCCCAGAGAGGACGGAGGGAGAGGGGATGGAGGGAGAGAGGATGGAGGTCTGGTGAGAGAGGAGGATGGCGGTGGAGATGGGTGGAGGATGGATCTTGAGGAAGGGGATGGAGGAAAAAAATGCAACGAGATGGAGGGATGAGGAGATAGGTGACGGACACAGAGAAAAGGAGATGATAGGTTTAATGAAGGTAGAAGGCAGTAGAGCACAGAGGACTTTGAGGCAGAGGGCAAACCAATCATGCGCTGCGTCTGCATGAGTCTTAACATGGCTCGTTCTTATTATACCGAGGATCTAATTTCAGGTAAGTTTAGTGGAAAAACACAAACTAGGAATTTGACCTGGGCCTCAAAACGCAAGACTGTGCATGACGTACATTGTGTAGACATTCATGAGTTCAGGTGGTGTGTTATGCAACAATATTGTATAACTATTCTAAATATAATTCTCTTTTTTTCTATCATAATTATGCAATCTGAAGACCGAACTGGCTACAATCCCTCAAAAAATGGGGGAAAAAAATCCTACCTCTCAGTTAACCGTTTCACAGCCCTACATGGGAATTTTGCCGGGAAGCCATCTTTCTTTTGACCGACTACGGACCACCAGTAAGCCCTGATATTCAGCGCAGTGTTAGAGTTCACGCTGGCCCTGCATTCCTCACATATTTTTGGCTTTTCTACGTCTTGCTGTGAATGTGAGCTTAATGCCTAATCAATTGCTTTTGTGATCCTCTGAGAACTTCTTAATAGAGCAGTAGTGACACCCCACCGAGGTCATGAACCTTTGACAGTTCAATTACGCCCCCTATTCACATTCGGTTACACCCTGACACACAGCGGGATCAGAATAACTATATTAGACAGTCTTTTTAAACATCTGCTCAGATTCGCCACGATACAATTTATGTACGCGCACACACACACACACACACACATAAAGATGTAGTCTGTTTCACTCATAAACATTCACATACGGTGCACATTCTGGATAAAGTCATGAGGTCACAGCGAGCGCGGACGTTGATGGTCAGACATGTTCGGCTATTTATGCGACGGGCCCGTGGTGTGAGCATGCATGTGTGCGTGCACGTGTGCGATTCTCATTATAATTTTGATTAATAAATAAACAAAAACGAGGACAGGGTCAAGTCAAACGCGAGATGAAAATTACCACACATCACCAAGTTTGCGAGGTTGCCCGGTTGACCCGCGCAACACCTGTTCAGAAGTAACTAGGTCAGAGCTAGCCAAAGTCACAACCAGGCAAAGTTAGCAAGGGCCGGGTTACAATTCAGGTCTCGCTACAAGGCATTCCTCTCACCCATCACACACACTCCACCCCCTGCTGCTGGACATGAGCGATACTGGGAGTGTTTCCTCTGAGGTTCAGCCCCCACCTCCCCCCCGCTTCACCTCCTGACTGGACAACAGATGGACTGCAGTGCGACCCAGACAACAACACCTCCTGGTTTTCATGCGTGTGTGTGCGTGCCTGCCCGCCCGCCCGCCTGCCTGCCTGGATGCGTGTTGTTAGGTCAACATGGCTGCAGATGCAGGCGTGATCCTTCATGTCTCCTGTTGACACCGGCATCAGTCATTGTCCCAACATGGACAGTCCAGTTTGTCTTTGTTAGCGCTTACATCAGCGTCGGGGTCGATTTTGCCTCGAGTCGATCAAGCTGAAAAGTAAACTGAACCATTTTATTTAAAGGGTAAACCCAGTTAAAAATGTGTTTTCTTACTTTGTGTTATTCTTGAGATTTCAGAGTTCCTAAAAGACGGTAACTGTAATAAAATGGAGTTTTAGCAGCTGCATTTTCACAATAAAACATTCCAGCAGGGCTGGGCGGGCTTTAGTTTTCTTGTAGGACAAGTAAAGTCATGGTTAGACTTTGCTCATGGCAACACTTGGTCACTTGTAAAGGAGGGAAAATATTCACACACTCCACTCTCCACCTAATGACATTTACTTACCACAAACATTTCAGAAAGTTTTCTTAAGGATGTGACTTGATTAAGTAGAGCAATGCCTTCTGGTGTACTGAGTGAAGTTCCACTCCCACCTCCCTCTCTAATATGAACGCTCTGCTGAAAAGCAGCTCACCTTATGTGGGACTTGAGCTCACTGTAATGTCTCAGCCTCACCCATCTCACCAGCCCACACCACAACCAGACAACAGCCCTATATGACCAAGTGAAGCTTTGTCATTCAAACCCTAACAGATCTTCCAATAGAGGCCTTACGAAATTTGTTCACATAACAATGACATCACATATCGCATATATAACATTTAAAACTCATATCATGCTTATCCTATTTAATACTCCAATATATATTTGTCCTATGTATGAAGACTTGCTTCAAATTCAAATCTGGCATCCAAACATTTCCTGACCTTCTCTCTACATTAAGCGGGATGCAAAAACAAGCACACCCAAACATGCTGCAGACAATCAGCACATGAAACTTTTAGCATCAAGATAACATTAGATGAAAGCTATACATTTCCCTCCTTGCAGTATAAAATCATTTATTCAGCAAGTGTTTGAGTTGAGCCTTGATGTAAGGATGTCTGGGGGGGAAAAAAAACATGAACTGCCGAAGAAGGACAGGCAGCCAACCCAAAAACCCTCTTTTTAAAACAGAGATGCATTACCACAGCATCCCCGGAGTCCAGAACTAGTCCTGTTTCAGTCAATCAAACTTCATTATGCAGCCTATTTGGTACTGCGGTATTGTAATAGAAGACAATTCGCGATGAAAGACTATGGTACGTTTCACAATTAAAGAGAGATCAAGGCCAACTGTGCAGAATAAATGAAGACAGTGATTGTTTGATATGTCACTCGCTCGCTCTGAAAATAATCAGACGCCTGCCTCTTGGAGTCAAAGCAGTCGCCTATCAATCAATGTCACCGAGTTCACGGATTCCAACTGCGTCACGAGAAAAAGTTGAGAATATTTGCATTTTCAACGCTTTATAATGACAAAACGCTGCCTTCCACAGTTTGCCATTCATAATCATCACTCAACAGCTGAAGACATGCATATGTTATGGCAACAAATTAGACATTCAAAAGAACAACAAACATTTAGCACCTCGTCAAACAGAGCAGCCCTGTCTGGGCTGACTCCTGCTGTGTGGTGCTACTGTTCTCAAACCGCTCCAAGGCTCTGCTTTGTACACACATACAAACACTCCCACACACACTGGTCTCCAACAGTGGTGAGAGTCTATCAACACTCAGTGACATCTGGCAGGGATGCTGCCAAGTGAAGACAGGCACTACTGAGCCTGCTTGGTATACATGGTGTGTGTGTGTGTGTGTGTGTG
>OMKZ01017145.1:0-13202 GCA_900302535.1 Neoniphon sammara
ACCTGGAGAAAGGCAATGAATCGCCTCCTGTGGTTGCTTACACTTGCATCCCTTATTGAATTAAGTGAAATGCTTCACAGGAGTTATATAAAGCAGCTGCAGGATAGCGGCGGCATCAAGTAGACCAAATTATAACCGACTGTCTCAATTAAAGGCAGGCATGTGCTCAGACTTTGCCTTTATAGAAATGTTTTCTTTATTGCTTATCCACAGTAAGTCGGGATAGCAGCAGGGAGGGGGGCCCGGTTTCACACAAAACATCAACCACAATGGGGATTAAACTTTGTATCTATTTATTTATATTCTATCCGTTTATTCTGTTCCTATTTGAAAATGACTCACAAAATAAAAAATTGGATATTAGTCTATGACGTGTCTCTCAAAAGGGATTTAGGTCAAGGTTTGTATTCTACATTTTAAAAAAATGCCATTGTGATTAACTCATTCTGTGTGTCAAAGTGAGAGGAGAACTTGTGAAATAGCACACATCTGTATCTCTTGGGATTTGGGAGGTCTTTTCCGTGTCCTCTCTGCAGCGTTGTTGACTTTTGTTGGTGGCTCAGCACAGAATGTCTTAGTTATGCCTCCCACGCCACATTAGTGTCAAAGGCACTGTGCAACGCAATCTATAGGTTACTGTGCATGTTGTGTGTGTGTGTGTGTTTGTGTTAATGTGCACGTGTGTATTTTCTGCTGCAATAAGGGAGCCTAGTGTTTAAGCTAAATGTTTAGGACCCTTCTCAGTACTGCATGTAATTTACAAGTGGGTGTTTAGGGGACCTACGCCCACACACACAAGCCCTCACTCCTGTGGCTGTGTGGGTAACATAAAGGGGGTCTTTGGTGACGATTGAGACAGAGGCCTCATTGTGAAGGTCAGTTCACACCTAAATATGGGGTTGTTCGTGTGTGTGTATTTGAGCACGTGTGTGTGTGTGTGTGTGTGTGTGTGTACATGCACTGTCTGTCTGCTTCTGTATGTAAATTTGTGTATATGTTTGTGTGTGTGTATTAACGTTTGCACATATGTGTGTTTGTGTGTAGCATGGTCCTTTTCTGTTCCTCATATAGCTGTTTTAGAGCTCCAGCTCAGTCCCAAACCTCCCAGCTGTGCTTGAATAAACTGGACTAAGAAAGCTGAGATGGCTGACCGTGTACCTCAAGGAAAATATCAGTAAAGCAGAAAGTCACTGTATGAGGTTTTTTGCTTAGTGCAGAGGCTCAAAGTTTTGGGGTTTGTTTTTGTTGTTGCAGGAAAAAAGGAGAGAGGAGCTCTTTGATCGATAGTTGAAAGATAACAGCGCTGATACAGCATTACATTGTCTTCCTTTCCAAATAGGAACCATTCTCTTTCTAATTGGGCCTAGGGCCTTTGGAGAATTTATGGGTTTATTCCAAAACCAGCATAAAAACTGTGTGTGTGTGTGTGTGTGTGTGTGTGTCAACAGTGGTAGCTTTGACAGAAATCCTCCGTCATGCTTATTGCATCGAACCCGCGTTAGCACTGCAGTGGTCTTATTCATTTTCAGCCTATTCATTGGCTGTGATGTGAAGTAGAATAGGACTGGTTGTATATTGTCAAACCCAAAGCGTATGAGTCAGGTAAATTGGCCACCATATCAGTCCTTGTGCCTTTGACGGCGGATAAGGGAGCACTGATTTCTCTGAGCAGTTCCTCTTGAGCATGAGGCAATACATTTTGCGGTAAATTACCACGACAATGCCATTATCTGTATAAGCACAAATGGCTTTTATTGTTGAGTGGAAAGAACCTGAGCTTCGTGTCACTTGAGGTGCCCTGTCCTGTAGGAATGCAGAACAACAGGCTGAGCTTGGAAACTCCCCGGCACCTCCTGCTTTATCTCATTCTCCATTTGCCTTCCCTCCTCTCTCACTTGCTCCTCCGGTCTTTGCCTCTCAGACCTCAATCTCTGCCTTTTTTCCTGCGTGACACTATGTCATCTTATTTTCTCATCCTCCCTCATTACTCAAGTAGTCTATACCCTGTTGTGGCTCTGGGAGGCATACAGACAAAGGTGCACAAATACAATCAATCGATGTCTTTTCCATAAAATCCTTCTGGCTCTCCCTGTCTCCCCCTAACCCCTTCACCTACACTTAATCCCTCTATCTCCTTCTCATCTCCATATCCATCCACCCTCCCCCACTACCACCCACTTTTCCCTTCACTCTCTAGTCATTTCCTGATTGGAATTCCGAAGCCGAGGCTAAATCACTAGAGATCTGTGGTCTCGCCTGTCTCTTACCGAGGAAATATGGAGACAGAGAACCAATTCCAGGCTTCCTCCACTCTGTGTGTGTGTGTGTGTGTGTGTGGGTATATGCACACCAGCACAAAGGTGTGCATGTGCGTGTATAGATAAGGTTTGTTGCTTCCCGTGCATGTGTTTCTGTACGTACAGCAGTCTTTTTCTGTGCAGTGTTTTTGGGTTTATATAGAGCGTATGAATTTTTTATGTGGTTTAAGTTGCCTATCTGAATGTTGGGGCTGGGGAATGCAGAGACTGTAGTGCACACACACATTCGGTGGTCTTGAAATCTTATTTGAGAGGAATTCAGATGGAAATCCCACTGCATGTATTTTGACACACTAATCAAATGCGTGCATGCTGGAGCATCACTGTAATGAAAATGATTCATGATGGGGATTATATAGATTAGGATTACATGTGATTTTTTTAAATGGAGAATGAGGTTAGGGATACTCTTTCAAAAGATCATAATTACTATTAAAGTGAATCTATATTAAGCAGGGATGTGCACAATTGCTTTTTTTTACTTTTTACAAGTTAAATAGTGAAACAAATTTAGAGTCAAACTGAACAGTCAAAAGCTTCTTGTACATACCTGCCAGGTTTGTATAGACTGCCCTTTGCTCCCCTGTAAAACATAAAATTACTGGGCACAGAGGTGTTAGGAGTATTGTTTAGCAAGGACACCTGATCTCATGAAATTTCATGAAACCTTTGGAGTGCATTTTCATTGAGTGGGCTGCATGGCTTGTTCAAGTGCAGTTTCTCTGACATGCATTGATAATACGGAGTCCTCCATGAAAAGAGTCTTAATAAATTGCTGTGGCTCTTTCAAGGTGGACTCTCAATCATTCCTGCCAGCTTCCAGGGTCTCAACAGGGGCTACGCGACATCATTAACCCTGTCACACAAATCCTTTTCTAATCAAATAACTATGGTGCCCACATCACCTAATCAAAATCCTTAGAAATAATTATAGTGTATTATCTATTCTACCAACAAAAATATCAAGATTTTTTTTTTTTTTTTTTTGGCATTTGTACCAAAATGGGAGAGAGAGACTGGTTGGAACTGACCCCACATTGCTGTGATAATAATATGTGGTTCGCACTCTAAACAGTGTGCCACTGGAGCGTCCCACATCAAGAATAGATATCCAGATGACAAAATTTGTTTATTTGACTGTCTGTTTTTGTTAATTCATTGACTACTCATGCCCATTGCGGGAATTGAGCCTGTTAGTGTTTCATCTTTTACTGTTTAACGGAGAGCCGTTGTCAAGTATCCACAGGTAGAACATGTTGGTATAGGCTCTACAAGGTGTGCACTTAATGTTCATACACACTCTCATTTCACACTTACAGTTGGTGACTTTTCTGTGCGTCACCACAGAATAAAAATGAAAACATGGGTGTTTTTTGTTAGTTACTTAACTGACAACATAAAAAAGTTTTCTGCTAAAATTCATGGGCAGAAAGCGGACAAGCTTGCCAATAAAAAATAACCTACTAGTTGATAACTGTGCCCGAAAACTTATTCTTATGGGAAATGGAGAGTAATACAGAAATAATTCTTCTTTTTGCTCTGACCTCTGTCTCTCCTATGCCTTCTCACTTCATAAAGTACATTATTACGGGCTGTCGTCCCCTGCTGCTGTTTTGGTCTGGCTGACGGTTACATCACCACACATTACACAGTGAGAGGGCTTCAGCTGATGAAACAGGCCCTGGTCCAGGAATTCTTTGAATGATGCACCGGAGACGAAGGCATTTTGAAGCCTTCTCATTTCAAAACATCTGACCTGTCCTTATGGGAATCCAAACATAATACTCTAAAAATCGGAGGGTCGAACAATCTTAAAATGTGCCCATATATTCAAGTGCTTTGGGGTCCTCAACAGCGCTGGGCGAGAATGTTCCAATTAAGATGAATGCTTGTTGAAATGAATAGCTTTATGGTCGGAATGACTCATAGCGTTGGAGTGTGCTTAGCTTTTATTCAGGAGATAGTTAGAGATCGCTTGGCCCACTTTTCATCATTAAGCGCCAGGTCTCCCGCTTCATATGGACCAGCGAGCACAACCCTGACCTTCGCAGATAGACACACAGAATGACAAATAGGCAGAAAGACAAATTGATCGACTGATGGAGAGGCTGGTGAATGTGTATGTGTGTGTGTTTGTATCTGTGGATGCATGTGTACATATCGGAGTGGTAGGCTATGTGAGTTTGTTTTTATTTTTATTTATTTTTTGTGCAGATATCCATGCTTGTGTGAATGCTTGCCTTGGATTTGTATTTTTGGTGACATTTCGCCCAACTTCTCTCATTATTAAATGTCTGGCAAGCAGTGACTAACCATCTCCACTTCCTCTAATTGCTGTCATTTTAATGTGGACATTCAAGGAGTCACTGCAGTCGGCCTTTGCTTGGTCTTACAGTTTGTGTTTTGTGTGTTGAATCACACCCTTATGCCAGCTAGAGGAATGCTTCCAACAAAACAGGGGTTAATGTGATGGGTTTGCTTTTGCTTCATAGCTTCCAAGTTTCAGACCAAGCATCTTCATTCTCATAGTAATTCTCCACAAATTAGATGTGAAGAATTGGCAAATTAAATAGTGCTATTAATTAAAGGTTTATTTCCATTTAAGAAATTGAGTGAAAAGAGTTTGAAAACATGTGTCAGTCATTGGAGGTGATTATCTAACACTGTTTCTTCATGCAGTTGACGCACCCTGACACATAGAAAAGAAAGGTGAATCAGTGCCTTGATGTTATTTGGTTCTCCATCTTAGGCAGTCACAGCATGCCTGTTAGAGGTGTGAAAAATGATTTACAAGTCTAATCTACATGCCATGCTTCACCTCTGCCTAATGCCTCTACCAGATTTTCTGTGACAAATTACTAGATGAAGAGATTAGCGGATAGCATGACTACTCTTCGTTTCATTGGAAGCTTATGTAAAATAAGCCTTAATTTTGGATTTATAGCTTTTTATTATGATAGTCAAGCTTCTAAATTCAATAGCATGATAATTAATTGCATTTTTATTAGTATTCTGATTCATATGTCAATTTCCTATTGAATATGCCATACCATTTATCATATTTACAATATCAAGCAGCAGTTATTAAAACAGCTTGCTGACTAAGATGCTTTAATGTAAATCCAGGTTATGCTGGAATGATTTGCTTTGCCTCTGCTGTTTCTGTAGTTTAATTTGTGTGTCATTGTTTCGTTTATTATGCTGTGTTTTTTAGTTGTCTGCACTCTAGGCACTGATGGAAATGAGTTACTTTTCTTACTTGTAACTCTATGAATGAAGCTAAAATATGAAAATGGTAACTAAAGCTGCACTTGGGCTGTTTAATTTGCAATGCTTTCCATGCTGTTCAGGTTTTTCATGTGCTGAAAAACTTGTTTGGGTGTACCAGAGTTTTGAGTCGCTGACTCAGACACATAAAGCTAAATTGTTTGTGCATAGTTTAGTGTGCAACATTTCAAATGCCTCCTATAAATGTTACACAGTTTGTTGAAGATGAATATAAAAATGCATTATGAGAGTTTGAAGCAAAAGTCTGAAGTTATCTTTGAATTCTGATCCTGATTCAGGATTCTCTTTACCATCATGATTGTGCTGCTGATCTGAAAGCACTAATGATATTACAAGATTGTGATTTAACTTTAGGTTCAGTGCTATGGTAGCATTGACTGAGAATTGGAGTTCAACCACTTGCCTCTGTTGAAAATAGAGCTCTGTCCTTCAGCACCTCCTACAACTTCTCCCTCCACATCATTTGTTCATGTTCAGCCCTCCCTGGTCACGCCTTGTCCGCCCGCTGTCCAGCAAAATGAGCAACTGAACAAACAAGCAAAGGCTTTTTTATATTACAGTATGGACTGCCAAGACCTTTTCATGTCAGTTTCATGAATCTCATCTAATAATATCACATATCACATATTTGGACGACACAGTGTTTACTCTCAACATCAAACTGGGAACTACAGACCTGTGCCCAACAGTTGTGCTGGAAGAACAGGAATTATAACACACACACCCCCAAATGAGGGATACAGAACAGAAAGCTATTCTAATGGTTCTATATGGACACAAATAAATTATTCAAAAGTGTGTGGGCGTGTGTGTCACCCGGGTTTGTACCCTTGTGCGTGTGTGCATGCTTGCATACCAGCTGCTGTGCACTTAGGTATGCTGTTGTAGGAGTTGCGAATAGACTGGGGATCAGAATGTGACTGGGAACCAGTTTGTCTTGCAGCACCATTAGGTTACATCCATCACACCAACCAACACCCACCTGAGTTATGCTCCAAGCAACCAAACAATACAGCTTTATTATGCAAGGTGTGACTTCAACTCCAAGCAGCACGCAGCAAATATATTTATTCTGCTTTGATTTTTCTGGCTGTTACTGTGTGTTTTATGTTTGTAGGCGGTTACAGCACCATCCTTTTGTTGTATCTGGTATGTCAAGATCCACGCTGCTCCTTAGACGTGTCTGCACAGTGAGGGACATGTGTCCTGTAGATTGCTCAGTATCACAGAGCACCACTTATTAGTCCACAAAAGGAGATTCATCATCATCTTATTGCTGTTTCACCGAGTTCTTCAGGAATCTAATAAGTCGACTCATAAATATTGTGCAAAGCAGATAATTTGATATTGGTTTAATGTGTTCTTTTCCCTGTAGCCTAGTAATCAAGCTTGTTCTCATTGATTTAGTAAGAATTAGCTCCAGCAAGATTATTTAGGCCTGATGACTGTAGCTGGATGCTCAGTGGGTAAAACTGGAGAGTCTAACTTTAACTAATAAACAGCCATAACCTAACTAAACTTAAAATAAGGAAATATGATTTAAAAAAAAAAGTGAGAAATGAATAAACAGAGTGCCCTGTAGGACAACCAGCAGTTCTTAAACTTCCTCATGCCAGGACTTCCCTATCCTGTACTATCTCAAGTTAGCACAGTAAATGTTGGGCATGGTTTGAATCTATTTCTCAACTTGATGTTAAGAGTAAACACTGCATCCAGCTATGTGATATTATTAGATAAGATATGTGAAACTGGAGCGAAAGTGTCTTGGCAGTCCATAATGTAATGTAAAAACACCCTTTACTTGTTTGTTGAGTTTTGTTGGACAGCAGATGAACAAGGTGTGACCAGGGAGGGATGAACATGAACAAATGAGGAGGGTGAGGTTTCAGGAGGTGCTGAAGGACAGAGCTCTATTTTCAATAGGGATTCTCAGTCAACACTAACATGGCACTGAACCAGAGGCTTTGCAGCATGACAACTCCAAATCACAGTCTCAAATTACTTGACTATCTGGTAATACCACCAGAGAGAGATCAGCATTAATATTAATATCTTGTATGTGTACTGTAGCTGAATTGTGTCCAGACTATGTTGAATTCTGATTATTACAGATTATTTGAGTCTGATTTGAAGATGTGACAAATGATTTGTGAGCAAAATCAGAGTTTTATACATGCAGATCTGCCACTTAAGGTGTTGACATAATTAACAAAAAAATAATAAAAATACTGGTCAGATGTTGCATCATTTACATGAACACCAAGGTCATTTCCATCTCTGTAGTTACATGTTTATTTAAAAACATTAAACCTAGAGACACAGTAAATAGTGTATGCATATTCCAAACAAAAGTGTATCTTTATGCAGGCAGGTTATCTTTGTTTGTTTTTCTTTTGCTTAAAACCGAACACCTGTGTATGATATTCAAGTTGGGATTGCTTACTCATTCACCATACTGATTACAGATTGATCATATTGGCATGCAAACAAGGGAAAATGTTCTCTTATACCAGAGAAAAGTAGAATGAACTTCATAGATGCATACTGTACTAAAATCACATAGCCGGGCAGCCTGTGGTCAGTTGACTGGATGTGAGCTGTCTGTCTCTGTCTTTACCATTTCCACTAGGTCTGTCAATCGATTAAAATTTTTAATCAAATGAATTACGTCATATGCCGATTAATTAATCATATTGATCGCAAGCAATCACATATCAGTATTTGCTTGGAAAAGCCCCCAGATGAAGATATTTCAACCAAAAACATTACATTATTGTGGCACATGAGCAAAGCATTGAATAGAAATATCAAGGAGTGGCATTAGAAATCAATAAATTGTTTTATTTCCAAATCTTCAGAAATTTTTCCAAATACATTTTTACATTTTCCACTGAACATAAGCCTATCACTTAGCCTAAAGATCACAGATCATTAAATTAAATACTTTAATTTGTTATTTTTTTATTATAGGTTATTTTATTATTAATTAATCTAAATGAATGCATTCACTTGACAGTTCTAATTTCCACAGATAGTCTTCAGACCTGATGTGTGCTTATCTCTACTGCTGTCTCTCCTTTTTTAATCCCCCCCATCCTTCCCTCCTTCCAGTCCTGCTCCTCTATCATTTTCTGCTTTACACTTGTCTTTGTTTTCTCACTTTTTTCTCACTCTCTCTCCTGCTCTGTCATCAGCCCACCCCCACCACCTTCCTTCATCCTTACTTTCTGGAGATGTGAGTGGGACAGGAGAGGAGAGCAGAATAGAACAATGGCGGTCTACAGTGCGCATCAGTGAATCAGTCACTCTGTGATGCAAATTAATTTCTCTATCACACAGATTAAAGATGCGCTTATCAGTGTGCTCAACCTCTCTTTCTCTCTCTCCCCCTCTCTTGTGGAGAAAACAATTGTCTTGTCTTCTGCTAGGTGGCAGTGGAGTGTGTGTGTGTGTGTGTGTGTGTGTGTTTGTGTGTGTGTGTGTGTGCAAGCGTGCTTAACGTGTGTATGTATTTCCACATGATAAATAGGATGAACCAGCGACACACTGTGTTGTCAGAGAGTTGCCCTTCATACTAGCAGAAAGAGGTAAAAAGACAATTCTCTGGAATGGATTTGGCCTTGGTTGGAAGGCTTAAACGCCACCTTCACTGTATCATACAATAAAAGCATGCCATATAACATATAGCACGCTGTGTGGCACCATTTTGTATTGTGATTGATTATTGGTTAGTCAAATCCTAGATTGGCTTGTTCTCTGCTAAGCCCTTTGAGCATGCTTGTGATGGAGGGCTATAGAAGTTATTTTGACTTGACTCGACCTGACTAGAAACCTCCTACTGTGTAATGGCTTTAGAATGAACTCTGTGAGCTCCACTGCTTCGCCTCAGTGTTTTTTTTTTTTCTGTGAAGTTTGTCCTTATGCATCTATAAGACATCGGGCAGAGGAAGGAAATTAGATAGAACACTCTGTTGATGCCGTTCAGCTTTTACAAAGCTTTTTTTATCATATATGCCTTGTGGCAGTTTCATGTTTAAGTGGATTGTTGTCTTCTATAACAACAGGCAAAATATGTGGTTTCTTGTGCTGAGATGGCAATCGAAAGGTCTGATCTGTGTCATACTAGAAGTAAAAAATGTGTCAGAGAAGTCCATGTGCCGCTCTTACAACTTATAACTGTCCGCACCTAATTTTTTGATTTTGATGTCCTCATCAGCATTCAGAGTTATAGCCTCAACATGAGAGGAATGACTGTGTTAAGCCATTATCTGTCATGAGAAGTATTTCATTAAAGCAGTGACGACTTCATAAAAAGCTTTTTCAAATAGGACTTAGGGTTTAGTCATCCTTGTTCGCTCTAATAATGAAAGCCCATAATGCAGTGTCATCTTTTCATTTCTGCCTCTGTTCTTCATATCAGCATCCATTGTACAGTGAGTGGATTGAACTTAATTGAACATGTCCTTCAAGTGGTCCTGTAATCATGTTGACTGACCTTTCAACTTCTGTTTTCTCAGGTAGTGAGCCCTGCCGGTCCTTACACTGAGACTCCAGAAAGACAGACTGAATAGACAGACACTGAAAAAGAAGCGGACAGATAAACAAACAGATAGGAGGACAGAAGGAGGTGAGTGAAATGAATAAACCAATCCTTTCTTTCTGTCTGTCTCTTCCTATCCCTCTCTGTCTGTCTCTGTCTTGCTCTCTTTCTATCTCGCCCTCTCTCTCTATCTCTTTCGCTCTGTCTTTCACTCAGTGAAGGGGGCCGCTACAGACCATGTGGCTCGTTGTTTACAGAGCTGCCCAATCAGCCAGAAAACGACAGAAGCCCTGTAGCAGAGAGGTCAGTTCACACCCCTGCTGAGCCGTGTGTGTGTGTGCGCATGCATGTGTGCATATGTGGGTGCTGGTGTTGCGTTGTCTGGTATGAGCCTGAGTTTGAGAACGGAGTCACGATTAAATTCTGCAGGCAAAGCCTGCAGAATTTAATCGAACATGTTAATACTTATCAGAAGCAAATTGGCGCTTTGTACTTTGTCTGCTTACCAGTCAGGACCACTGTGAGGGTTGTGTTTATGTTCATTGATAAGGAGGCTGCAATACTTTGTGATAAAAGCTCCCACAAAAGTAAAGCCGAGGATGATTTAATGTTATGTTTTTTGACAATAAACTGTGAGAGAAAGATCTTAGCAGGGAAGTAAACTGTCGAGAGACATTTTCATTCATAAGCTGTTGTGAGTACACGGAGTTTTTCTTTATCCACTGAACCACAAGAATGCCACTGCAGATAACCTTTATTATCGTGCCATCGTTTTGCACGTGCTGCGAGAAAGGAGAGCGCTGTGTTCAAAGGGGGAATCGAGTGTGTGGCTTGCAGAAATGAAGATCCATATGCAAATGTTCCAAGTAAGAAAAAGCACTGGAAGAAAAGAGAGTGTTGGTGTGTGGGAGGACCCTTTCTTCCCTTTTCTTCTACCCTGTGTTTCCGTCCGCTTCCTTTTCTTCTCTCTTCCTCTTTCATCCTATCCCTTTCTCTCTCTCCTAGCTGTCCATCAGTTGTCGTTTGTTATCCATCCAGCAGCCCGTCTGTCCGTCCATGCATTTAGCCCTGCCTGTCTGTCCGTCAATCTGGTATCTGTGTCTGTACATGTATTTATTACATCCAGTTTTTCATTCATCTGTCACCAGTCTGACTGCTCATCTATCCCTCTGTCTGTCTGTCTGCTCCTTCATCTGTCCATCCACATGTCTATACACCTGTCTTTCTCTCTGTCAGTCCACTTGCCCGTCTGTCTGTCCGTCCATATGTCTATACATCTGCTCTTATTCTTTTCCAGCCACCATCTATCCCCCTGTCAATTTGTCCAGCCGTTCATCAGTTGGTCCATCTATACCTCTGTCTGTCTCTCTGTCCAGCTATATGTCCATTTATGTATCCATCTGTCTGTCAGACTGTCCATCCATTTGTCTATTCGGTCACCTACCCCTGTTCATCTATGTGCACTTGTCTGGCTGTCCATCCACAATCCATCTGTTCTGTCTGTCCATCCACCAGTTGAATCTTTGATCTGTCCACCTGTCCATCTGTGTCTGTCCATCCATCATCTCTCCATCCATTTAGCCTGCCTTTCATCTCTTCATCTATTCACCTATCCTCTCATGTAACATCTATCAGTCCATCCACCGCTACATCTATCTTCTGCCCATCCTTTACCAATCTGTCTGTTTTCTGTTTTTGTTTCTCTGTCATTCTTTCTTCTCTTTGCTCCTCTGTGATTGATATTTCTCCACATCTTTTTCTTTTATTTACCCCATGCCTTACACAGTTTGACACTTTATGTCTAAGTATTTGTTTCTGTCTGTGTTTTCCTTCTTTTGTCTCTCTTGTTGCTCTGTCTAACCCTATATCAATCAGGGCTGGGTATTGGTCTCATGATGTTAGTGCATTGTGATACTATTAGTCACAATACAATTTGATTTCATTTTCAATATGATGCAATACTTCACACAATATTGATATTACATACAGTCTGTATATGACTGTCATTTGGGGTGAAATGATGCACATTAAACAGTGTAACTTTTTAGTATTATAGCCTAATTAGCCTGTTGTTTTAGGCCAAACTGAACTCACTCAGAAATCAAGTTCTTCTTTTTTGATTTAATCATACCACAGTTTAAAAGTGCTAGTATCAGCCTAACTGATAAGGATTAATAATTTTTATCAGATCAAGTAACACATTGTGCAAAATAGGCTAAATATAAATTTGATTCAGTAATATTCAATAAGTATAAAAACCAAGGATAAAATGTTGCTTTTTTTACCAGTACAAAAATGTTGCAATTGTATAGTTTTGTTTTGTTTTGTTTTTTTGTTGGATAAATAAAAATTTGGTAATCAAATTGTCATATTAAAGGTATGTGCAGGATAGAGGATATTCTAATTCAATAGATTTTTGAATTCCTTGAATTTTTAGTCCTTATGATCCATGGAATAAAGAATATTTTCATCTATTTGCCTCTGAATCTACTGCGTCAGGTTATTTTAATGCATGTCCAAATGTTTTACCTTAAAACCTTCATCAGCCTTAAAAAAAGAAGTACTAGACTTTTACAGTGAGTGTGGATTATCCTGCAGTTCATGTATACACATTACCCTGCATCCATAAGTTACACAGTTTATACTGAATTAAGCATGTTTTCCTGCTCTAGCTGTAGGTCAAAGTGTAGCCATATGTGACAGTTAATGCTCTATGAATGTTACAGCCTGTTTTGGATTATGGATTAATTACTTTTCCTTACCTAAACAGAGAGTGGTGTTTCCAGTGGAATCAAGCTGGTGAGAGTGGGCAACATGCGAGGCTCTGCATTGCACTCCTGTTGGCTTTCTGAGTGCTGGACAGTTTACGCATCTGTGATTAAAGAGCATCAAGTAGAATTTTAAGTTTCACTTTTGTTTGCACAATGCTAGGCTCTGTCTGATTTGGGTACAGTGCTACTGGTCTTGGTCTATGCATTGCTAAACAGCTGCACAGCCAGCTCTTTAATGTGATATTATTTTGACAAACTTAAAAAAAAAAAAAAAAAAAAAAAAAA
>OMKZ01017151.1:0-12258 GCA_900302535.1 Neoniphon sammara
AAGAGAGGACAGATTCAGCGGTGCAGCATAAAGCACGAGAAATAATACACATTTTACATATTTTTCAGTGCTATCATTATTACTCGGCGTCCTTCCTCTCTGCAATATTTACTGAAACCGACACCACACTGAATGACATTTCCAGCGTTTATATGACTGGAGGGCAGCCAGACGTGCAGACTGTCTGAAATACCTTTTTGTAGAGGCTGCGGAGGTCTCGGTATTGCCACATACTGTTCAGGACTTGAGATGCTGCTTTCACCACTTTGGGAGTGTGTCTGGATATCGGAGAAAAGAAAAAAAAAACATGCATGCAGTATTCAGCATTACCGTCTCATTTTTCATGCTTTTTTACAGCAGCGGAAACAGAGAGAAACCTAATGCCACAGCACAGAAGAAGAGGAAACAGATATAAAGACATATTTCAGCAACTCAAAAAAAAGGTAGGTCTGCACCTCTACTTCCTCCCTCATCCTGTCACACACCCCTGAGTCGGCCCTGGCATTAGCCATGTAAGCAATGGGCAAGGGTGCCAACCAGTGGAGGGAGCCAGGCTTTTTTGTTTGTTTAAACTAAATACAAAATATTAAAATGTTTGGCACCATGCATACCAGCTGTCCCGCCGCTGCACACTCACTGAGATCCAAATTTGTGTGTTTGAGAATTTTAAAATTGAACGTTAGGTTATCCCAACAATGCCGCTCCCCCCGCCATCCTTTCTTGGTTTTGTCTACTCCATATCGCATCAACTCACAACAGGAGCTCTGACTCTGAATCTAGTTTCTTTTTGGCGTGGAATGTTTTTGAAAGCTAGCAGTCTGCTTTATTTCTGTTTCCCTCGCTGTTTAGTGAAAGTTACATGTTCACAATAAAACAATATTTACTTCCACCTTTTAAGCTTAAGTTCAAGTTCATTTAGAGCCATTAATCACAGTCTCAAAGGGCTTTATGAGCCACAGTTTATAGAAAACAAAATGACCCAGAAAACCCCAGAAGCCAAATAGGGGGAAAAATGAAGAAATCTTGGGAACGACCACAGAGGGAAAAGCCCCTTCAAGGCCGGTCAGGAGTGCAATGTGTGTCGAGTGGGCAATTATTCACTCTAATCAAATCAAATTATGAACTCTAATCAAATAAAGTCAAATAGCGTAATTAAACTATGATTTAATTAGATGCTGATCACTAAAGAACTGAAATAATATAAGGAACATTATTTTCTTTAGCCCTGTAGATTGTGATGAAGTTTAATTCCAATTTTTTACCAATGAAGATTCCTCTGTTTTCTCTGGTATGGCATCAGGATACTACTTGAAAAGTTCATTTGCAAAAACATATACCCTTCTATTATATTCATTTCTATAAACCATGTTTACTTTTCCAGACATTGTCAATCAAAAGTATGGACTATATATGGACTTTTGCAGAAAGTATGTTATGTGAAGTATTACATACAACAATCAGTTCATTTTTTTTCAGCACTGGCATTTATCTGTTTTTGCGAGCAAATTCTTTATTTGTTATTGTAATATTTTTGACATCACATAGCAAAATGATGGATGATACCAAAAGAACTGCCACTGAGTGATTTCTTCTCACTCAACCTGCTCTCTTAAAAAGAATCCCCTCTGTCTCTCTCCTTGGCTCTAATTCTGGTTCTTTTCCTCTCACTTCACTCCTGCATGACTCGTGTGGTCATGTAATGCTGTAATGGCACAAAGCCTCTGAGCTTTGCACTCTATTGCTCTTGGTTGTTCGTAATGTCAGTTATCTATCAATTGAAGCTTATCCTACCATCGCAATCACTACAAAACGCAGCAAAAACCTGTGTCAGTATTACACTGCATCACTTTGTAAAATCTACATGTGTTCAAAACAGTTTCCAAAGTGGTTATAGTATGAATTTTTGCTGTGACATAGTATCCTATTGTAATAATTTGCTTGTGCTTGCTCAACAAGGTGTAGCAGTGAAGACCTCAAGGAATGTCCACCTCATTGTCCTCAGGATGTACCTAGGAATGCTTAAGTTTAGGCAATGGGTTAGACACGGAAAAGTTTAGGCATTGATTAAAGAAGTCTAAGCCATGTTTTGGTGTGGTTAAGGACAGGGTAAGGATAAGGGAACGTTCTGTGAGGTGGACTTTCATTGAGGTTCTTGAGGTCTTAGGTCTACCACTGGACCCTTCTCTGCTTGCTTGGGTTCATGTCCAACTTGTCCTAGAACCTTCCCTGGCACAATGCAGATTCCACATGCAAATCCTCCCATCACCTCTTTCTCCACACCCGCCATCCACCGCAACCTTGCCCTTCCCACTCCACCTACTTGTCTCCTTTGCTGCGGGCGATGCCGATCAGCTTCTCGATGCCACCGGCGTCCCTCAGGGCCTTGGTGTTCTCCATGTTCTTGGTGATGACCTCGTGCAGCGCGCAGCAGATGGCCGTGATGGTGTCGTCCGACATGGTCTTCCCTATCAGGCTGCTGCCGTTCGCGCCTCCTCCACCTCCTCCTCCTCCGCCGCTGCTGTTGTTGTTGTTGCTGCCTCCGGGCAAACGGTGCACCAGGTCCCTCATGGCGTACTTACCTGTGTGCGCGGTGGGTCAAGGTGACAGGAGGGTGGCAGTGGTGGGGTAGGGAGGTGAAGGGTGAAAGGGTGGTAGAATGGAGGGTGAAGGGTTAGGAGAAGGAATTAGAGGGGAAAAGGAACAGAAATTTGTGCCCATTAATGTTTTGATGAACAGTTAAGTTCACCATAGTTTGCCTTCTCTCACAGCAATGAGTCCTTCCTTACCAAAACTACTGCAAAGGCTAATAGAGTTCAAAAATCCAGCCTGGCCGTCTGTCAAGACAGCAGAAGTGATGGAGACATGGCCATGTGATCTAACACCAACTGACTACATTTCCCATGACAACTCACTACTGCTGTCGGGCCATCTTGTCCGCTGTGCCCCCTGACCCTCCCTCTGATTAGGTCAGCACCCTGGGGTGGCACTGTCATCACCACCGCCACAGAGTTCAACAATTTTGTCTTATGATGTTTTCTTACTACAGAGACCTGCCAAGCTGTTGCATGAAATCCAGATTGTTTTGATCAAAGTAAAAAAAAAAAAAAAAAAAAAAAAGAAGATTTGATTTTAATGTGATTAAAACAATAATGTGAGTAATAATGTAAACAATGCATTCTGATTATATTGATGTCATTATGCTCTTAGTTGAGGTAAGCACAACCACAGCAACATACAGTATATGGGGAACTATGATTTCTTTTACATTGATAGATAACTCAGTTGTTTTTCTTCAACTTTGGTAGGAACCACAGATGTCTTATGAGACCGCCGAAGTTAAACAAACAGCAACAACTGTTATAGTGAAAATGAGGAAGCATATTGCTAAACATTTTGCAAGCATACTGGTACATGATTCATGCCATTTTTGTAAGCACAATCTATGCTAATGCCCTCTTGTTTCTGTTTTTCAATCCAATGCACTGTAGCTTCTCACTGTCATCATCACCTAAACCACGCCTGTAGCTCTTCAAAAGACGCTGGTTGGTCAGTCCCCTTTGTGGCCCAGTAACGCTTCGGTTGGACTGTGGCCAGATGGTTTTGCGAGTCAAAAGAAAATCAACTTGTGGGATCAGCTGCCTGTGCCAGGTCCGGATTTGTCAAAACAATGAGCAAATTTGCATCTGTTGGACAATACTGTAAGCTGCAAAGAGCTAAAAAGCAGAACTAGGCCAGCTCTAACCCAACACACGCTCTTTCACTTCAACCTCCACAATAGAATTTAATGCACGTAATACAGTGCTAGTTGAATATTTTGAAGATTGCACGCTTGGAGGTGTGGCCATAGAGGCCCAGCCATCATAAGGACATCTTTTTTTACCAATAAAACCTCAGATTCCTACAATTGCCTGTGGATAATAAAATAAGTAGCCTACTCCACTCATATAAAAGGAATTATCATGGGGAGTTGTCAAATTATGGAATCATGTAAACAGCAAAATTTGACTATTGCTTTTCTAGCATTATTGGCAATAGTTACATTATTGTGTGCATGTAAACATAGCCACGGAAAGCAAAGCTAACAGTTAAATATAAGTTGGCTCCTTACTCCCTACCCAAGTGTGTAGACAATATTTTTTTCTATTGCTGAAGGCTCTGAGGACGCAGCTACATGATATATTGTATCTAACACAATTTCATCATGTTAACAGGACAGAATTGAGGGCAAGACACTGTGTCCTGTCAAAAAATACATGTATGCCCTGTGGTAGCGTGATATGAAACTGACACATAGATAGTCTTGCACGCAGTATGTGTACAGTTATACACATGAATGGACACACTCACATACATAGACACACAAAACATAAAGACACAGTACACACACACACACACACACACACTGCTTAGCTCTGAGCCTCCAGTTTCAGACAGGCTAAGGGGAAGGAGGCAGGCAGTTGTTGCTATGGGGACCAGCAGAAAAGCAGAGTTTATTACCAACATTAGTAGTCTTACAGTGGTCTCTAAAGGAAAATCAAACCATCAAACTAGATGACTAGCCCTCTGCACAACAATACTATCTGTGTAAAGAGAGACAAATAAAATAAAGGCATTTATCTCCCTTTTTCTCATGAGCGCCAAATCTACAAACTCACTACCAGTTTTCCATGGCCCCATGAAGTTACTTACTTTCAATTTTAAAGCAATGATAGATACTGCCAGCGGGGTAAGATAATTGCACTTGTTTTGAGCATAGATATCTCGACACGAGGCAGAATAAAGCACATCATCCCACTAGTATCAAGAAAATAACACGATTCAAATAAATTCTTGAACCAAGTTGATTTGCATTGCAAAGAAAATAAATTATCACAGACCACTGGCAGATTTTTTTCACTAGCTTAAAGAAAAGTAAGATTTAAAATCAATACTACATAGAAAATCTACTTAAGAAAAAAGGGTTAGAAATAAAATTAATCATCCGATATCTGATCCAAGGAACGAAGCTACTTCCTGTCCTAATTTGCAAAAAGTTTATACATCAATTATTTTGTAAAAGAAAGAGCCAGCTGTTTTAAAAGCTGTGCATGTCTGTTTTTAGAACTGAACTCTTTGTCTGTGTTAATGGTTGTTGTGTAGAAGCTGCTGCGCTCACCGATGAGCTCCTTGTTCCTGACGTCCAGGGCCATGTTTCTCAGTGCGGTGGCCACGGCGCAGACCACCCTGTCATTGTCTATCCTCAGCAGCTCCACCAGGATGGGGAGGCCCTTCTCCTTACGCACCGCAGCCCGGATGTACACCGACCACTGTAGGCGGGATGGGACACAGGCACAGAGTCAGGGATTTGTTTCCTTAGCGATGTGGTTTCAGTGGTAAATAAGAGCTGATGTTATTCAGTGTCATGATGTCTGTATACATCATCTTGATCACTGTAGTCATCCATTACAGGTTATTCCATGTCCATGCTTACCCCTTCACCATGCTTATTTACCCCTTAATACCTGATTCCCCCCTGAATTCCCCTTCAAGTAACAAGGAAAAATATATCATAAATCAGTGTCACATACTCGTAATTTCTCTATGCTGGTTGTAATGTTTCACTAGCTACATCACATTTAAATTGAAAGAACTAATCAAAGCCAAGATGCCATTGTTTTATGGCTGCAGCATTACATCAAATAGAAAATATCTACATGTCTTGTGTAGCATTTTATCCACATTCCCCTGTAATTCAGCAGAACATATTGGGTATCCTTGGAAACCTTGGGATCTCCACTAGAATTTGAAATAAAGATCTGAGGGTTTGAACAAAGCTCAGCCGCGCAGCAATGATGAATCCACCGATGTGCCCGGCAGATAGTAAGGGGTTATTGAATCTATGCTGAAATACATTGCAATCTGTTCTTTTTTGAGATTGAAGCCTCTGATTGGTACAGCTTTAGACAACAAATGGACAACTGGCCAGATTCAGCAGCCTTTTTTCAGGCTTGATGACCCCCTCATAGGAACTCATATCAGTTCTCTATTGCAGAGTGCCTGCAAGTTGGTGAAGTTCAATTTAAGGCTTTTAAGACATTTTTAATTCCAGTTAGAATAATTTCTTAATGCACAAAGAAAGAACTCTTAAATTGAATTTAAGACTCTATTAAGCTCTATTCAAGGTCTTTATTACATCGTACTTATATATTTTAAGACATTTTAAAGGGGCACCTTGTAAGATTTTTACTGCCCCATAGCTGATCAATACCAAACTGTTACTTGGCCAAGTGCTGAAAGTGCTCTGCCTTTCTGGCCTTCCCATTGGAATTTCAATGCGCCCTTGCAGATGCCACTGCGATCACGATGACACAGCCACAGCACTGACTTATGTTACCTTCCAGCTGCCAGCGGCTAGGTTCTGCAGCGCTCCAGCTGCTCCCTCCAGGGTGTCTGGGTTGGAGCACTCAGACAGCAGGGTGAGGTAGGGCTTCACGATGGTAGGGTGCCATAACATCTGGATGCCTTTTGGGGGCTCTGCCGAGTCTGGAAACGGGCCGACACCGTCCCACTGTCAGAGAAGAAAAAGAATTATGAATAGATATAGCATTGTGAATTCTGTGTGAGGCGACGTTTGACAATGGTGGGGTGCCAACAGTGTCCCCTCAGGCAAGAACGAGGCAGAGGAGACAGAGAAGATTTACAATTCATTGTGATTTTTCATGAAAATAAGCATGGAATAAATAAATAAGGTGGCATGCAACCACTGGTTTCTAACAGAGCTGTCATATTATGTTTTTTATTTTTTTGATTGGTAATTATGCCCTATATCCTGAAATTTTCATAGCCTTGGGACCAAGCAGGACCTTTGATAAGGCATTATAAGAAAATAACACATACACCTAAATGGGAAAGTAAATACTAATTGGTAAAAAGTTAGATTTTTGAATATAGCACTTTTCTTAAGGACGTTGCAATATATTTCAAGCAGATCAGTGGTACTTGTGCTTAATTATGTTGATGAAAAATGTGCTGCAAATCTGAATACCTCTGGGAAAAGCCTAACCACAAAGCAGAGGTCACAAAGCAGAGAGCGAAATGTCACGATACACGTCTCCACTTTGAATTAAAGATCAAAAAGCTGAAGAGAGAAGATCGCTGACAGATATTGTTTGTTCTGCTTTTCTTAAACTGTCAGGGGGAATGAAAGCGAATGGAAACCTCTTTTAAGACCCAGCCCAGAATTTATTCGGCCATTTACATTTTAGAGTCTAATCACCTAAATTACTGAACAGATTGGCCCTTAAACGGTAAATAACCAATTTCAAACTTCGTAGCTGACTCAAAACACAGGTCTACTTATCATTTACAGATTCAAAAACTTCTTTTAAAGCCTCAAAACACACAAAGTGCTTGCATTCATCTGTGGCCTGTGACACATTTGTCTGTATAGTACTGATATACAGTAGTTTATCCTCCACTGCTCTTTTCCCAGTCTACTACCCATCTGTAATGACGTAACTTAAAATGACATCATTTAGAGCTCTAATGGCAAGACAGAAAATAAATCTATTTCTTTTTTTCACTCCATTCCCCATCTTCCCTCGCTCCTCTGTCTGCCTTTGACCTAATTATTCCACTACTTCCTCTCCATTCCTCTCAATCTTATGTTCTTCCCAGCTCTTCTCTTTTCCTCGACTTCCTCTTCTATCTCGTCTTTCCTCTCTTCTCCCTTCCTCTCTCCTCTCACCTCCTCTCCTTGCTTCCTCTCTCCAATCCCCTTGTCCCCTCTCCTCTCTCTTTCCCTCCCTTCTCTTCTATTCCTCTCCTCCTCTCCTCTCCTTCTCCCTTTCTCTTCTCTAATTACCCCACAGTTGATAGAGTTTTGCACTCTCCAACCAACTCCCCAATCACTACTCCATGGTAATCACCCACAGCTGCACTGGAGTGGAGAGAGACAGATAGAGTGAGTGGGAGAGAGGGGGGTGCTGCTGGTGGTTATGTATTATGATTATGGAGAGGTTATAATTCCTCCCTTTACAATCTGATCCCAGGGTTAGTTTTAAGATCCCTCGCCTCGCTGGTTCTGCATGGATACACAAAAAGCTAGAGCTTTCACTTAACAAATGGAATTCAAAGGCTCATCTCACTGCCATTTTTTTTTTAAGAATCTCCTTTCTCTCTCTACTTTTCACGCTAAACGAAAATTTCCATTTTGCTTTGCTAGGAAAAAAATAAATAAAATAAAACGTGTGCAAGGCTAATGAGCAATTCACCCTCCCCCATCCACCGGAAGTGTTCGGTTTTCAAATCCACACGGCTTTACTAGAAGTCATGGTAAAAGAGGTGCTCCACTCAAACAGAATGTGAAGCTGATTGCTTATTAGCATGAGAAGAGGTTGCAGCCTACTTTAAGGCTGCCGTTTGGTTTCTGCCAATTCCAAAATTGAAAGAGCCCTCATCTTTTAACAAACGGAGGCTGAAATTTTTCCAACAAAATCTGCCTTTTGGCAACAGATGGGCAGACCCAGGAAAGCCAGAGAGGCATAATAAATCAGTTTGGCACTTTTGATTCTGAGCGCAGCCTCAGGTAGTTAAAATACAGGAACTCAAGTGAAGCTTAATCTGGAAGTAAAATCAGACTCTCCAGATGTGTTGAAATTACACAGGATATCACTGCTGTCGACTGAAAAACTTACATCTCCCAATTGGGAGAAAAAAATCTTTACATGGTTGACCATACATTTTTCACATCAAACAATGAGGTATGACGGAGTTTAATATAGGCCCAAGGGATCAGATCATTTTCTCAATCCATAGATCATGCAGGCTTCACTTTTAACATAATAATCACCATAGCTGGAAGCCGTTTTACTTACAACAGTGATATGTACCATGAGTTAACAATGCTGTTCCTTTATTAACATTTTGCATGAGCTTTTTAACAAATCCTGTATGCTGTTGAGAGCAAAGAGAAAAACATTAAAGAGAGGCAAGTGCATGCCACATCACTTAGCTTTGATTGATATAGTTGTGAGTCATCTTAGTCTGCAAACACTATCCTAAATAACCATTTTGGTAGGTGGACGTCAATAGTTGACACAGAAAACAACTCAGGCTCAAACATCATGAATATCAAAGACAAATGCACTGTATTCATAAATATTCATTTCAGACTCCAGATGCGGTGAACTGGGATGAACTAAGCAAGTAGAGACGGATTAACAAATGCAGACTTTCATTCCAAAAACGAGATATTCTCCCTTTGGAAAAGTGATGCTTTTTCTGTCAAATGATGACACAATTTTAAGAATGACAACAAAACTTTTTCAAAAGGATATCGGGTATATGTACCAGGCTAACAAAATAAGATACTGTGATACTGTATCATGAATTTAGGGTTTTAATTGTTTTTCAAATGTCAAATGTTCCCTAAGCTCAAGATGGTGACTCTTTTTTTACAAAGGGTATAGATATTAATATAACCTCTTCTCCCACCATACATATTGCACTATCCCCTTTTTCTCTTTGTAAAAACTTCTCTTTATTTGCCTTCCTCACTACCATTCTCACTCCATGTTAAACCATTTTAACCATACCAGCTGGCTGCTATGGTTAAGAAAAAGTCATAAAAAAGTCATAACATCAAACATTCAACAACAAATTCCTACTGCATCATAAATTTAGTGAGAAAATCCAGATTTGTATTTGCTCATTAACCTTTCTTAACATACTGTGTATTTTTGTGAACTGAGAAAGAAGAAGAGAAAGAGAGAGAGAGAGAAGGTGATAACAAAAATTGTGAGATGTGATGAATATAATTATGGCACAAATTGAAACCTCCCGAGATAACAACATTGAAACTGAAAGTATCATGCTCCTTTGGCGCAGTTGCACACCTCATAGTAAAGGTGCTATGTGCCACATTTTATTATCAATAAATTCTAACTTCATTAATTGCGAGACATCAGTATAACTGCTATAAACAAATGAGACTATCACCAAGATGACTGGTAGTCTGTCCTCTGAATTTACATTGTCTGCCACCTGCTTGGATTTGGAGGGGAATGTGCTTTATGGCACAAAGGCAGGTAGCTTTATGGTGCAGGAAGACCGTGCTCTTCTTCCAGTGCAAATGGAGCTAAAGTACGTTAAAAGTCCTGTTGTGACCACATACCACATGGTTTACAGGGAACACACATGCATAAACAAAGAACAGCACCCTCACAGGTACAATCAAGATCCAGCTAAAAAACAGCACCTCTTCTGTCATTGTACATATTGCTTTGTGCAGCCCCCAAACAGCTGAAACAATATTATTCATGAGAGAAAACTTGTAGCCTGCTCCACCCAGTTGCTACTATTGAGTCTGTAGGGTTATGGGCTAAATAGCCACCTTGGCCTGGCCAGACAGAAATTTCAGGGATACACTTATGGACCTTTTATGGACAGTAAGTAAAAACATATGCACAGCAGTTTCTGATACTTCAGAGGAAATACATCCAGCTGGGCCAGGAAGTGATTTATCATCAGGGTCCCATGTAGTATCCTACACTGGAGGTTCCTTGACCCTTTTACGAAGTGACAGTTTGAAAAGGGCTCTCGACTTAAAAACTACAGTACCCTCCTTTAGTGCCTTAGGGTTTAACTTCTAAAGACCAGAGAAAGCAGATGTTCCAGCTTGCTGATGCCACCTCTCCCCTAGGCTGGCAGACCACAACAACTCTAGCGGAAACCCTGAGTTATGGAATAAATACGTGTAGTCCAGGCACTGCACCCGTGATACGTGTATACCTCAGCAGGTGCTAGACCCATCGGTACAGATGTACAGAGTCCTGAGAGACCGGCAGTGTTCAGCTCCTCCAGCTTCATCAGGGAAAGCTGACAGTCTATCCCCGAACCACCAGCCCTCGGCAGCAGAAATGACTCCGACAGAAGTGACAGTTTTGGAGTCAAGCTGACTCGGCCGTGACCATCATCCTGATGTCCTGACCAAAAGAAGTCCACCAGCTTTTTCTGGATGTCTGCCAGAGAAATTCTAGGGGAGGTTAGTACAGGCAGGTGATGCCACTGGGACGAAGTCACAAAAGTGTCAAAAATCAGCTCCCTGCCCTTATATCTGAGCTGATGAAGCGGACCCTTTCACTTTGACAACCTACCTGTGGCCTCTATTGCTTAAAATATTCCTCATGAGTTCCTTGACATCCAGCCCTCGAAACCAAGGTAAATCTCAGTTTGAGTGCTGTCATTCTCCACTGTAGATCACCTCATAGCTGTAAGAAGTGCCTGGCCTGAAACTGAACAGTCCTAGAACCGCCAACTCACTTGGCCCGACTTGCTCAGGCCCATAACCATCTATATCAAACAGGAACTGCATTTTCACTTGAGAGATAAAGTGGTGGCCAAGCTCAAACCACCCTGTCAAAGGCCTTCCCTTGATGTAGGGTGATGGCACCAAAGACTCAATTATAGAGTATAAAAAGATCCAGGGATTCAGAAACAAATTGTCCAACATTTAGTGGCCTGGCACACCATAGGACTGGCTTTGGCAGACCTTAGACCTGATGTGCTTGTTGAGCTCGTTTGCAAGATATTTGATGAGAAGTTTATCTTCCACTGACAGCAGAGGTACCAGCCTCCAGTTAAGAGAGAAAGAAAGACGGATATTAAGAAAGTAAGAAAGAAAAGAAGAAAGAAAAGAGAAAGACAGGGCACAGACAAAGAAAAAAGGATGAAAAGAGGCAAAGAATGAAAGAGCCTGCATCTGTTGTCCCACCTGGTCGTGTCCCTTCTTCTTCTTCTTCTTCTTGCCCCAGCATCCAGAGCTCTCGGCCTCCTTCCCGCCGGCGTCGCACAACAGGCCGTCCAGCTCCTCTGACCCCCCCTGCTGGCTGTGGGACGTCTCTGCAGCCAGGCGGTACGACAGATTCCTCAGGATGCACACACAGTTCTCTATGGTCTGATGGAGAGAGAGGGAGAGAGAGAGAGAGAGAGAAAGAAAGAAGCGTATTAATAAAAAGAGACAAAAGGAGGAACACAAGCAACACTTTGGACATACACACCCATACTAACATAATATACATAAACTCAAACACATATGAGCACATACACACAGGCACATAAACACACAGTCACACACAAACAGCATACATACTGTAGACACCAACACACACACACACACACACACACACACACACACACACACACACACACACACACACACACTCACACACTGTGGACAGGTACATTGTGTCCAAAGTGCCACTGCTGCTCCTTCACTAC
>OMKZ01017153.1:0-22588 GCA_900302535.1 Neoniphon sammara
TGTGGGTAGAGGGAGGTGTCCTCAGGTGGGGAGGAGTCCTGATCATCAGGTGCTTCCTGGTCATCAGGCTCCTGAGAATCATGAGACATCTGTTATTGTTTACAACTTAAATTCAACTTGAGTTAAACATTAAATGTAAATTATACTCCTCTAATTGTTTTGGTCTAAACTAGCACGCTGAGAATCACATGAGTGCTCTTTCTTTGAACAAAATGGAGAGTACTTCCTATGTTTAGCTTCAATATTTTTCTGTGAGGAAAAAAAAAATAGAAATCAGACTGTGAGAGTGTGAAGTCCAATTATATCAGGTGAATGAAGTGTAAATATGAGAAACTATGGGCGTGGACAGATTGTACACCTGATAGGATTAACTATGCATAAGAGTTCTGGTTTTACTGAGGTGAATGTCCACAATATGTCGAAACAAGTAAATGTGCATGCACTGAATTTCTGTTCACATCCAATCCTCTACAGGCTCTGGATGTTGTTTCAGTGTAGCATTTTTAAACCATCGTTTGTCACACTAGCTCTTGTGTGTATGTGTTAACATGTGTCATCTACTTATGAACACATTACAACATGATGGAAAGACAAATGGAAAAACAATTTGTCAGACAGGCAATTAACACATTTGTAGTGTGTTAAGCTTATGTACTTAATTCCTACTACTAGATTGCTATCCTTGTGTTGTTTTAGCGCTACTTCTGTTTCACATATGTTGTTTGTCCATGCAACTGAAGAAATTTTTAACTATAGTTCAAGGCTGTTTAGGTTAAATCTTTTACTAATCTCCCATGAGGAATGGTCCTGTCAAAGCAATAGGTGAGGCTGTTCAATTTGTGAAATTATGCTGTTTGCAAATAATTTCAAGTGTATGCACATTAAGTAAATCAACAAAAGCCTACAGAAGTCAGCTTAGTCACTGTGCAACTAAACAAAGTACTGGCCACAATAGCAAGCTTAACGAACAAAATTACATTTTATTCTTACTAAATTGTGTAGGCCTAGTCTCACAATTCAAAAGCATGTCATTGATACTAAAACTATATGAGCTATAGCCAAGGCTTAGAGTTTTCGATCAGTGGTGCAGGTGGCTGGCTGCACCAGTTTGAGTTTGCTTTGGGAAGAAAAAATGGCTTTGGTTTTTAAAGAGCACTAAGTTGAGATGGAAGGCTGGCTTTGTCAGTGCTGCTGCTTGGGCTAATCACTGGGACTGGGCAACAGGACAGGAAAGAGAACAAAGCTCTGTTCACTGTTCGCAGCTGCGAAACATGATTTCTTATGCCACTTAAACTATAGCACCTCAAAGCAGCATAAAGCTCCAGAAAACTGTCACGTTTGGCAGAAGCAGGCGAATGAGTGGAAGTTTGCCATCCTCTCAAAGAATTAGCTCCTGTGCATCAGTCTGGCTGCCTGTCTACCTTTCCTGTCACTATGCTGGTGGATAACATGCCCTGTGGACACCAAGAGAGGATGGAGGACGGCGACATTTGCAGAGGAAGCTTGCTGCTGGGGTATCTGGGTCTTACAGTGTGCTGCTGCTGTCCTGTCCCTTCCCCTGGCAAAAGCTGTTGTGGCGAGGATGATTTCGGCATCGTGGCGTCTTCTTCAGACACCACCTCGTGCTTCGTTATGTGACACTATTTTGAAATGGCAGTTAATATTACATATTGACAAGTGTCAATAAATGATGCAGGTGTGGTTGGATTAACTTAATTTTTTGAGTAATTTTGGCTAAGTAATAAATATATATGTAGTTTTATCATTTTTTACCTTATTCTCATTTATGATCACAATCTGTCTGGCTGACACTATCTACATCGAACTTATTTAGTTGAGCAGATAAAACAACACATGCTTTCTAACAAATAAGGTAAAAATGAAATTATAAAGCTAATAAACCAAAGGCATACATCAAAGGCCGTAATATACTGTAAACAAAACTGTCGAAAACTCAAAGCCCTACCTATGGTAAAAATGCTCAATTGTGGTAAATCATTGGTGTCTACAAATTGTTCTGGGAATTTGTGTAGACACAACTGTACCCTAAACTCCAATGTTTTTCTAGAAAACATTTATATCACAAAAACAACGTCCTAAGACTTCAAAAGAAAACATGAGAGCAATGTAGAAAAACTGAGCAGAAATGTCAGACTAAACAAGATACAATTAGCCTTGCTACCGATGGCTATCCATGCAAAGAAAACATGCTTAAGGAAACTAGTGTACAATTCAGGTACAGCTTTATAAGCACAATCACTGAGACTGCAGATAATGTTGATGTGAAATAAGGTGTAAGAGTGTGTGTGTGAAGGGTAAGGTATTAATGCCAGGCAGGCCATTACCTCCTCGGGACAGAGTTCACAGGCCTTGGCCAGTGTCATGCGTGCACTGTGGGAGCGCTCCAGGAAGTAGCCGTTGGACGTCTCGTTGCTCTGGACGGGAGGGGACCAGTTGTTGTACGTATACTGGGGGTTGCCTGTGTATGGCCTCCTCTCCAGCTCGTCCCCTAACCATTCCACTGCCCACGTCCACTTACGCTTCAGGTCACCATTACTCTGTGCATTCAAAGAAACACAAAGGACAAGCTTGTCAGTATGAATGGCTCGCCAGATACATTCCCATCGAGCCAAACCTTTCTTCCTACTTAATTTCACATTGATTTACCACTTTGTCAAGTGGGAATAAGATACCTGGTATTTCTTCAACTAGTTACTATCCAGGGCAACATTTAAAACTAGGGCACTGTTGGGCATGGTCTAATGTGAATGTGAGCTAGCATTTGATTCCCTTTGCACCATGTGAGATGCAGAGGGCAACTGGTAGAGATGTGCTGTAGGTGTAGGTGGCAAAAAAAAATCTTTGGAGTAGAAAAAAATTGATTGCTATACCCCCATCTTCTGAGTCAAACAATACCAGATCTCGATGCATTCAGGGCAAAAAGGACAAATTTTTGTGTGGGTGCCATCAAACTTTGTCTGTTTGTTCGGTTCATCCATCCATCTGTCACACATCATCTCACACTGCTGATGAGATTTCAAGTACACTTGTGGAAATGATCCATCTCACCACAGCATTCTGGCATTTTCAGAAACATAACTGTCCTGCCCAATGGGAGTGCTTTGATTACAGGTCAAAACATTGTGACATCTGTTACCGCTCTAACCCAAAGGGGGGCTGCGCCATTCATAGCGGGTGACATGTTTACTGTTGTCTAAATGTTTATGCAGACAGCAGAGGATTTCTTAGTGTGTGTGTGTGTGTGTGTGTGTGTTGTACTCCATGCATAAGAATAGGAAACAGATGGCTCCATCTGTGAAGAGTGTGTACCTGAAGGATCTGGTAGGCCACAGAGCAATTGCTGAAGAGGGCCACCATGCACTTGATGCACTGGTAGGCCCTTTTCTGGTAGTGGTTCTTGGAGCGCTGGATAGTGTCAAACAGCCCATCTCTGTCATCGGGAATGCCCTTCAGCACATTGTGGATCCTGCACAACCAGAGACGGAAAGAACAAATTTAAGCCATAATCAAGTTTAGGGCAGTGAAACATCTACAAACCACACACAGAACAATCAGCCCAACCTGTGTGTCTGCCAGGAGTCCTCGATAAGCAGGATCTGTAGCAGCAAGTCCAGGTAAGGCCTCAATTCATAGGTGTAGGAGTACGCTACCTGCGCGCGCGCGCACACACACACACACACACACACACACACACACACACACACACAAACAAACAATAATTTTGATGAAACAGAAAAGCAAGCAAATTTTAGCATCTGTGAAACTAACCAACAAATGTTTCTGTATTTTTTACTTCCTGAATGACTAAAACGATTAATCAATTACCAAGATTACAATTGATTAATATTCAAAACTCTAAATTTGAAAATGCCTACTGAATCATGGCTCTGTTTATCGTGTCAGTTTACCACCCAGAGAGGCTTTAACTCTTTACCTGCCAGAGCAGTTCACTGAGCACAGTGGAGGAAAACTGGGGGTTCTCCCAGCAGCTGAAGCGTAGCAGCTTCACCGTCTCTTCTGAGTTGCTGCAGTCCTCGATGATCTTCTTCACATAGCTGGTCCTCACAAACAGGATCTCTGCCACCAGCTGCTGGACGGGCATCACTGGGGCTGTCAGGTTGGTGTCGCCATATGGGTTGGGGAGAGGAGGGTTACCTGGAGAGGACAGAGGAGGAGGAGGAAAGCAAGAGGAAAAGTTATTTACGAAATTATTAACGAAATCTGTGACTTTTTTAGATCCATAAATAATGCCTTAGCTTCCGACAGTGCCTCTTATTCTTTATTTCTGGAAGCCCTCAGCTCCAAGCTCTGCCTACATGGCAAAGAAGCTCAGAGTGCCTGATTGTGTCAGTCAGCAGATCCTGAGCAAGGATGAAAATCTTCATTGGGCCACTGGGCACTCATAACTGACCCACCCCACCGTAAGGTGTTGCATCATTTATGACTGGCTCATACTGACTCTAGTGGACTCACCATTGATGGAGGACTGCATGCGTGAGGAGACATCGCAGCAGCGCACTAACTGGGAGACCACAGTGTAGAGCTTGCCCAGCTCAGCATACTGGTACTTAATGGGAGGTCCTGGACCCTCATCAAGAGCTACCAACATGAAGGTAGCAGGGACACTCAGCTTCAGCAGCTGCGTCTTTTCTGCCAGTCCTGTGTGTGTGAGAGGCAGAGAAGTGAGGGGGAGGAAAAAACGTTAAGAAAGTGTTCTGCTTATGTGATGATGTGTGTAAACCTTGACTGTTAAGTCTCAAAGTGGCAATTAGGTCACACAGAAGAGCAGATGTGCATGACGGGTGAGTGTTGGTTGGGGGCTCCTTACCCAGATTGGCGTACATGACAAAGAGGTTGAAGTACTGCTGCAGGTGACGGCCGTGTTCAGAAACCTCTCTCCTGAGCAGGTTGAGTACAGCTCTCAACAAGTGGTCACTCAGACTGAGGTTATCACAGCCCTGATGCATGCACATGGAAGACAAAGGACAAAAGACAAACCACAGCATGGGTTACATTAATCCATGCATGTTCATCATGTTTAACATGTAATTATACAATAGAAGTTACAAGCGACTTCTTGCTACAGTGACAAGCTGTGACTTGAACTACTACCATAAGGTCATAGAGCTCATTTGTGTTATATTCCATACCAGCAAGTGTTATTAGGTCCTATCACAGATTAGCAGTGACTGATGACAGTTTCACTTTTCAACTTTCAAACTGCTTAAAGCATCCTTGAGCAGGTCCTATTTAAAGCTGGCTTTCACGTGTGCCCGGTGGTTTAGAGACAAACACCCACCTGAGCAGAAGGTCCAGGTGAAGCAGTGGGAGAGGGACAGGGGCCGTCTTGTAGGGAGAAGTGTGCGATGAAGACGATGAGCTTGGCAAACGCACCACGGACCTCAGCGCTGGGGCATTCCAGCAGGTACTCAGAGAACCGGTTGGCGTAGGCAAACAGGACATTGTGTGCAAACCAGTAGCGTACATTCTTACTGTGTCTCAGCAGGACGCAGAGGGCATCATACCTACAGGGATAAAGAGCGATGTTTACAGTAAAACAGCTGAGAGAGAAAGAGGGAGGGGAAATTCACACTGAGGCAGACGCAGCTTACCAGTCACTGGCAGGACCCCGTACTACTTTCTTGGTGTGGAAGCCTGTGCTGAAGAGGAATCTAGCAGCCAGCTGAACACTTATCATAGCTATCTCCTCTGCCTCTGGCAGAAGATGGTCTTGTCCTGATGAAAACAGAGGACAGATCAGCAAAACATGGTGGAAACCTTACAGGTAACAAGCACCAAATTTTCTTTAATGCAACCAAATAAGTAAGCAGCCACCTATGGTACTACACCCAAAAGCCTGTGAGCTGCCAATTAATGCCTTACTTTCACTATTTGCTGAGTTTGAATTTCAGCTTCCCAGTCAGAGGATGTTTTTGTAGTGATCAAGTCACACTAACTGTACTTTAAGTGGTAACTGTCATGTTACCAGTTACAGTTTTCCACCAGGTATAAGCCAGACAGCAATGATGATAATCCAGTCTTACACACAGCACAAGCAGACAACGATATCTGAGTTGAAGATTCTTTCTAAGCGCAAATGAGTTAGCAGGAACAGGGAGGCAGTCTGCTTGGACTTTCAGAAAGCAAAATCAGGGCTCCGAGCTTTCAGAAAAGCTAACAATATAAAATCCAACACACTGACTCAGGCAATGGATCTGAGTCCGATAACCTTATCTCCATCAAAGAAGTTTACTGCCGTTGAATAGAACTCTGGAAATGAGATAGAAGCATCTCATTTGGAGTGGCAAACAAACATGTACAAACTCCAGAAGATACTGTCCATACATGATACATTCTTGATGAGCTGAAAAACATAATCCCAACCAAGTGCTTTTGCACTGACAACTACCCTCATAGTTCATTTCCCTGTACAGCGTCAGTGAGTCCTGGCTCCATTAATAATGCATTGACACATATTAACTGTAGATGCAAAAGTGAAGTGCAGTTCATGGCAGCCCCTGCTCAACACTGGCATCCTCCAGCTCTCTCCACAGGAGATACTGCTTCTGCATTCAGTGCACTGTGTTAGCATCTCTTTGAACTGTCACTATGTTAAGGCGAGCAAAAAATAATGTTTGAGATCAGTGATACAAGTATTATAGCTACTAAAATTCTTAAAGAGGTTTGCTTATATACAATAGAGATATGAAGCATTCATCGCTGCTCAAAAGATCAAATAAATAAATAAAAATTACAGATAGAGGAATAAACTGGGAAGTGGAGGTATCATGCATATCTGTAACCAATCAGCTGGCTGAGAATTTCTCTCTCTCTCTCTCTCACAGTCACACTCACACTATGCATACCTGGAGGAGGGTTTAAATAGACACTGTTACAGGTCAGGAGTTTCTTAATGAACTGGAAATATTCCAGGCTGTATTGCATTCGGTTGTGCATGAACTGGACGTTCTGCTTGCGGACACTGCACTCGATGACACCGGGCATCTTGACCTGGTGTGGCTTGGTGGAGGAGATGGTCAGCTCCGAGATATATTTGACAAGCTCGCTGTCCTTGTCCAGTGAGTCCATCCGCTCATAGAACAGGATGTAGGCATTCCACCAACGCTTCTGCCTGCGGTACGACATCCTCTTCATCATGTGGTCAAACACCTCACCCATGTACTCCCCTCCAAAGCACTGGTTTTTCATCTCCTCCTCATCGTCCATCTTACACTCAGTCACATCACCATCATCAAACTTGTACCAGCGGTTCCTTTCACCATCACCCCCATTCCTCTGGATAATATAGGAGTAGTAATGTCCGCCGCTGGCCTGGCCCGAGTGAACCAGCACCCCCACCAGACGGTACTTGGAGCTGCCGGGTGGCGTGGGCTCCGACGGCTCGTTCTGTTGGATCACTTGATTCTCTGGGTTGACGTCATCCCCCTCTAGCTTGGCCACCCCGGCCACGGTGTACGGCTCCATGTCCAGCTCCCTGGGAAACTCAAAGTAGTCGTTGAACTTTATAGCGCACTCCCTCTCCCAGTCATAGTCGAATCGCTTCAGCTGGATGGCCAAGACAGGAGGCAGCTTCTTAATCAGCAGGCGCTTCACTGTGTCCACCTGACAAGGAGAGCAGACATTACAGATTACCATTCTGGCCCTTTAAATAAATCTCTCAAAAGTTAATGAGAAAAAGAAAAGAGAGATGCACTCAAGTGAAACGTGGGACAGTCCTAAATGGCTTTCCCCCCTTCATTACTTTTCCTTTGTGGCAGCTAGTCAGAGTAAAAATGATTTAAAGTGTGGTGAAGGCAAAGTTAGCTGTATTTTTTTCGACGGAGCTTTACAAGTGTCATCCATTCTAGCATTGGGTGAGAGCCAGACAAGTGCTCTGTTCTCACCTTCTTGTTGCACTTCTCACAGTGGTAGGCATTAGCTCCCTCCAACAGATCTCCTTTAACATACTGCTCCATGGAGTCCAACAGGTTCTGATGGTTTCTGATGTCTACATTGAGCGTGGTGAATGACTCCTCACACTCATACCTGGCAACACAAACAATTATCAGACACCAGGAACCTAAGGCATTCTCCACCGCGCTCATAAGTACGTCATACGCATGGTGATTCACTGGGGCACCCTCAAAATCATCCGTCCGAGACTATTAATTAAATATCTCTAATTTGTGAACAAGATGACTGCTCTCACCGATGGGGGCAGCCTTGGCAGATCTTCTGGTCAGCAAAGGAGCCTCCCAGCACCTTGCTGAGCATGGCTGGGTGGCCCAGGGCTTTCAGAGCTTCATCCAGACTGTCCACCAGAGAGTTGAAGAACTCCAGAGCATCATGCTGCTCCCGCAGGTTCACTGGCTCACCCCATAGCCTGAATGGAAAGTTGGAAGACAGGGAAGTAGAGCGAGAAAAAGAGGGAAGTGACAGAGGGAAGAGTTATTGTTGGGAATTATGAGAGGAACAGCACAGGAGGAATGAGAGGGAAATCAGAATAGATGTAATTAGATGTACTTGTTTCCAACACAGATGAAACACAAAACTAATCAAAACCAAAAAACTCCTTCCAATACCTGAACTGCTTCCAAAATCCCCTAGGGACATAGTACTGCAGCCTGGAGGCAGCCAGGTGGCCAAAGATGACCTGTAGGTGGCGCAGAACCCCGATGTTGTACTCTTTCCTGTCTTCTGACTTACTGGAGGGCTTGTCATCAAACTGGTGGTGGTAGCTGAACACCTCATCACGTGGGTCCACATTACTCTGCAGAGACATGTCCAGAGATTAAACAAAACTGGCTACAGGTCTCCCAGAGTCCACAACTGTAAATCTAACATACTTTTAAGACATTTCATAGTACTTCCTTAGAGAGCCTTACAGGATGAGCAGTCTATATGTTTGATGGTTAACATAAATGAGCCTATGAAGCTGTTCATCAGTTAGGGGTGGTTCTCTAACTATGCTGCCCTCAGCTCCAAGCTCAGCCTACATGGCCTGAGAGCCTAGAGTTGGCCATTTAGTCAGTCAGTGGATGCTGAGAAAGGATGAACTTCTTTATTGGGCAAACGCTTTAAAGCCACACAAACTCACGCTACCTCATTTTCTTGCTTCTCATCCCCTGACATATCATCATCCACATCAGTGCCGGTTCCCTCAATGGCCAGGATGCCGTTGCGGATGGGAGGGATCATGTACAGCTGCTGGATGACAGAGTTCATATAGCAGGTGGCCCCTGCATTCTTCAGACCCACGAAGCCTTTGTTGGGCCGTGGTCCCACTGGAGGCAAGTACTCCCACTCTGTCAAAGTTTCACAACCTGGAAGGAGAGGAGAGGAACACAACAATTACATGCAGGCTACTGCTTACAAAATCCATTTGTGACATTGCCAGACTGGTGTCTGCCTACCTAGGTAGTACATGTCTGTCAGTGTGTCAACTATCTGCTTCAGGTTGCGGACACAGCCGACTGCCAGAGCCACCAGCAGCTCAAAGCCGGCATTTATGGAGGCAGGACTGCTGCACACTGGGATAGCCTGCTCTGTGGGGAACTCGCCGCTCTTCATGTATTGCAGGTAGACATTAGATGCCGGGAAGATGAAGTCATCAATCAGCTCCTAGAGAGGAAGAAAAAAAGTGGCTGATGATGAGTAAATATGTCGAAGAGAGGAATCATTCTCCTACAGTCTGATGAGTTATGTTAGAATAGCTCAGACACAGGAAAATGAAAAAGTGTACAAACAGTCAAATTTTTCGTTCTTCTTTTTTTAATGATTACTTTGCCCATCGCACCTTAATGAGGTTTGCTCCTCCCTTCTCACAGCCGATGTAGTACTTCTTCTCTGGGGTCTGGAAGGCTAGCAGCTCCTTGGTAACACCGATGTGGCCCTCCAGGATGGTCTCTTCCACACCAGTCTCCCCTGTCCTCTTAACCTCATCCTGAAGAAAGCAAACATATTTTGTATCATCACCACTGCCCAACACAAAGACTAGAAACTAAAACATGAAGGTAAAACTACTGTAACTATTGGCTTTGTTAGGTGACATGAGACAACATATTGTTAAATTTTCTAGGGTATTAATTTGAAAAGAAAACAAAAAAAAAGGTGACAAACTGTCTTACCCTGATCCGTTTGAGCCAGTCGATCTCATTATTAAGCAAAACCTCAGCGTTAGGCAGGTTGATGTTGCTGTTATAGGCGTAGTTCAGCAGGTGTCTGAGCAAGGTGAAGTAGTCCCCTGCATGTTTGGCCCGCTCCTTGGCAGTACTCTAAACACACATGAAAAAACAACAACTTTTGATTAGGATTTCTCAAGTGGCTAGTTAATTGTGAAGCTCCTCAAAATAATTTAGTTCACACAAGTTTAAGACCACATGCTGATGTTGATATTATCCAGCCAAAAGGGAAGTGGCGCAAGGTAGTCAGTAAAAATCAAAGCCCTCACCCCCAGCACAGTGAAGAGGAGGGTGATGAAGAAGAGGAGTGGTCGATGGCCCATACAGCACCTGGTGGCCATCAGGAAAAACTGTTCTTGCGCCATCTGACGCACAGACCTGGAGAAGACAGATTACAACATCAGGATCAAGATGCTGAGTCAGAGCTATGGACGACCACAGAAGAGAAGGATGCCATTCCATTTCATTCAGTTCAGTTCAACCGCTGGAGGATGGTCAACTTACTTGCTGTGGCAGTGCAGCAGCAGGTCTATGATGAAGGTCTGCCATGCCTTCTCCTTACTGAGCGTGTCCAGAGCCGTGGGCATGAGGGCAAAACACAGCGTCATCACCTCAAGGGCCTCACAGCACACCTGCTCATCCTCCCCATCTGGCTCCTTAGCTGCATTTGTCTAACATGAGCAGAAAAAGATGAGAAAGAGGCTATATGAGACACAACAATACATGATCATTATATTTAATTGAACATGGAATTGTAGAACCGTGTACAGGTAAGATCAAAAAACATTTCCATTTTGTTGTACTTCATCCACTGACAGGTTCTAAATTAAAATCAGAGCTCAGCATAGTAACAACTCTCCAAACCTCCAGTGTGTTTCAGTCAGCTGGCAGGAGCTGCTCACTAACACTAGGCCTAATTAGTTGTCTCAGCTAGCACACAATAAGCCCATTTATTCTGTACAGGCACAATTACCACTCAAGAATGAGCTGACAGTAGCCCACTACGGAAGAGCAGCATAGAACAGAAAGCACACAAACAGTAAGGTGTTCTTGTCCATTTTTTTTGCAAAAAATATATTCTACTTCTATTGTAAAAAAGCTCAGGTTTTGTCACAAGGTTTGTTTACATGAACAAGGTTCAAGTTAGAAGGGGCATATGTTGAGGATTGCATTTTTCATAAATAACTATTACTATTTTATTAGGTATTGTGGCAAGAGACACAAGAATGCCCACACACCAACATGAAAAGTCAAGGCATGTCAAGTTACTCAATAACTTGTGTTTTTGCCAGCTGGCTCTTTTTGTAAATAGCCCATGAAATAGTTTCAGAACTAGTAGAAGATGTAATTTGCATAAAGTCCGATAGATCTAACATGTTGGGCTACCAACATGTCAGACAAATTGTCCAACAGACCTTTAGTACATTCACGATTGTCCAGAATGTTTCCAGGCCTGGAGAACACAATTTTAAAATTCCAAAGTGTGAAATCTGTCTTTTATGAAACAAAATTACAAATACATAACCAAAATACAAAAAAGCCAGAAAAACAGTCTAAGACAAAGTAATTAGGACAAATACTTCAAAACAACAGATACAGTTCAGTTCTTACCTTCTCATAGATCTTGCTGATTTCTTCATTGGAGCTGAAGACAAGTTGCACTGTACCACAGCCTGATGCCCATACTATTTTCTGTACTGCCCGGATCACACAGATGTCTGGGATGTACTTCGACGCCTGGAAGAAGTTCTGGAGCAAAGTAAAATAGCCCCGTGAAAGCTATCATTACAGCCACTACCACTTAACGCAAATAGATCTTCATCCACTCAGACTGCTCTTCCTTGAGCAAACACTTCTTGCTATTCTCTTCCCATTTTCATGTACTACCAACACCTACACAATCACTTTTAATATCAGAGATTTTGGTGAGTGTGGGAATTTGTTTTTATTACCAGCCTCTGTATATATTAGACACTTATCTTCACACATCTATAGAGACATGCACCTTAAGCTACACCTCTGTTTAGATGGCTTCTTATTAAGTTTATTATTCAGTGGTATGCTAATTTAAAAGAAAGTCTACATCCACTCTGTTCATTTTCTTGTCTTATATTCATCATCTGCTTTCCTCTCACCTCATCGGAAATCTGCTGGGCCAGGCGAATGGCTACGTTGCGCAGCATGCATTCTGACGCAGGGTTGGGGATGTTTTGCAGGGCACTCTGGAGAACAAGAGCCTGGTCATGAGTGGCTTGATTAATCTAGACAGAACACAGGGCAGGGGAGAGGGAAGCAGAGAAAAGAACGCTTGTCAACAACAGGAAAGATTATTACCAGAAACAATGACTACATGACAGCGGAAATATGGTTGATGAACGACTAAGGAACCAGTTATACAGGTATGTCTATGAGTGAGCTGTGTGTGTTATCTAACCGGTGAGACTGGGATATTCCCCTCAGCGTTGGGCTGGCAGGCCTCAGCCACGGCCTTGACGTGCCCAAACCCTACAGCAGTGAGCAGCAACTTGGCGATCTTCAGCGCATTGAGATATGCCCCGCGCCGAGTCTCCATGTCAGCTGATGGCAGGAAGTTGTTCCTGGTGAGCATGCTCAGCACCAGGGGCAGCCCGCCACTCTTCAGGAAGTTGTATTGGAAGTCGCTGGCATCCTCACCCAGTGTGGCACTGGCTGGCATCAGCAGGGCATACACAACCTGGAAAACAGGGTTGAGGGAATGATGTAAACCACTGCAGAGAGCCACAAACACGGGATGGAGATGGGCACAAGCAAAGATAAAAACGTAAGTGCAAAAGGCACACTGACACCTACCTCGATGAGGTAGAGCACTTGTGAGGGTGAGGGGCCGAAGAAGCGGGAGTCCAGTGTGGGACTAAGGCTGTTCTCACCCAGCTTGGCATGGTCCAGACACACAGCACGCAGATTCTCAACTGTAGTGTTATCTGAGGATACACACAGAGCAGAACCATGACAGTTAGCTCACAATGTATTTGTGTGTGGGAGTGGATGCTTTCTTTAATAATACTGGTTCAATATTGAGTGCACAAAAGCATGCAAACCTGGTGGCATGAGCTTCATGAGAACCCGGGCTCCATCTCTGAGCAGGGGCATGTTGAGGTTACAGCCCAGGTCAGCCACCTGCCACAGGAAGGAGATGTAGCGCAGGTGCAGCGACATGATCTGGAAAATAGGGCAGACAGAGTTTGCACCACTTACATTCACCGATCAACTCACAGACACACTGCTGGGTCAGGGTTAAAATGCTGAAAATATGATTTCAGTGGCATAACTGGTTACAGTTAACAAGAGGAAAGCACTATGTGTGTATGTGCATGTGTTAAACTCACCACGCCAGGCAGACAGCTCTCCACCTCAGGGTTGGGCCCATCGCTATAGTGGTTGCCGTGGTTACCAGGAGAGCCAGTGGACGAATCAGACGAGCTGTCTGGGCTGGAGGGCATGTTGGCGCTCACCTGGGTCAGCTTGGCTGTTATAAGCTGTACACAAAGTCACAGTGTTTTACTATAAAGCAAATGGATGGAAAAACTGTCCTGTGGTGTGAGCTACCTGAGTATTATGAAAATGACATGGTGATTTTTTGGCTGAATATTTTATTTACTTTGGATGTGGACAAAGTGACTGAAATCAAAGTGTCAACTGCTGCTTTATTCTGAGGCCATTTTTGACTGCGTAAGCAATTCTAAGGGATCACTTCGGGATCCAGTGAGTTGTTATGGGCATTTGTCATTATTTAACATTTAACTGGAAAATTAATTAATAGAATTTGTTAATTAATTTGATAATAAAAACACTAATCAGTTGCAGCTCTGAGTCAAAAATTCTGTGAATCATAACCTCTTATGCAACTGATCACACATCATCATGCTCTTGGAGGCAGTATGGGGTGCACAGTTGAGATGCATATCGTCTTTCTTTTTTTTTCTTTTTGTAACAGAAGAATAGCACCATTCAGAGATTCTCACCGTTTTGTCCTTCAAATTAAGCTGTCCAATCAGCTTCCTGTCATCAGCTGGATCAACAACTTCCCCACCAATAAACAGCTCTATCTTGGTATGTGTGGCATTGGCCTTGATCCGGTTAAGGATACCACGCCGTACTGAGCCAATGGTGTCATTGGTGTGAGACCAGATGTCCAGGTCGTCCACCTGACGCCCCTGGTTGGGGAAACGCACGATCAGCGTGATGTGCTTCCCCCGGAAAGCCCTGCACAAGAAAGGGAAGGATGAGAGGTGGTTTGCACAAACCAGTCAAGACACAATGCCTTATGTAACTAACTGGGTAGGGCAGGGCACTGATGCCAAGGTTAGACGTGCTATTCCAGCTATACAGCTCAATGGGTAAGCATGGCCTGCCAGAGAGCTTATTGCACTGAAGGTGGGAGTGATGTTCATTTCATCTTTTTTTATTCTTGTCTTGCAGCTGTTACATTAAAACTGCTGAAAAGGGGCTCCATTTCCTATAACACCATATACTAAGAAAAAAGAAGTTTGCACTCATGGTACTGTTAGGCGCTTTGGAATAAAGTGTCCACAAAAGGGCATACAATGTGTTTACATCTATTCCGGTAGATGTAGTACTGATTTTGGGTCAGTGTGTCTTTCTGTTTGTGATCGAACCTGGACATAGGCAGTATAGTTCTCTCCTCATGGTAGTCGCTGTCACATTCATTGATGTACTCCTTGAGTACAGTCAGAACTCGAACCATGCGGATGGCCTCCTGACGGGCACAGTTGATGCTGTCTTTGTCACCGTCCAACACGCACAGGGTGTCATAGGATGCCTTTAGACGGTCAAAACATGACTGGATGAAATCCTCATGGATCTCCACCTGCAGAGTGAGGAAACAGGAATACACCATGAAGACAACTACTTCATTACAGCATCAAATGACTGGAGAGGAGATTTCAGTTTGAATTGACCACTGTCAATTTCACATCATTTGACAAAGACACTGCCTGGATATGCAGAAGACAGAAACATTTGGATAACAGAGTGACAGAAGCAAAGAGATGAAGCTGTTGCTCAAACTGAGACAAATCACTCCATGCACCTGATTGACTTGTAGTTTTGGTCCAAGGTTGGTGTAGATCTCTTTCAGCAGGTCTATAGCTCTGCTGGCGATGTCATCACTTCCTTGAATTACCACCTGTGAGGGAGGAGGAAATAGCAGGAATCAATGTTTGCCCACTGGCCCTTTCGATCATCACTCGAGAAGCACTCAATTCAGGTAGAGATATGACTCATCATGTAGAGCTTCATCATTAGCCACTCTGAGCACAAGAGGAAGCAAGGCACAAAAGCATGTCAGGTGTTCCTCTCACATTACACTGGTGAATGGCAAAATGATGAGACACTAGAGATGTTAACAGGGTTAATATCAGAGGAATAAAATTATTCATAACCTCAGGCGCACTTGAGTGTGTTAAGGATGAGTTGATAATTTGTTAACAAGACAATGAGTCACATCAAATTTTTGTTTTACACGAATTTAAGTAGGGACCTTGGTTAAGAAGTTAGAAAATACAGCTTGGAGAATTGTTGAAGGAGAACAGAGGATCTCACAAACACACACACACACACTGCCCGGAACAACCACAGTCATACTTTTGGCCACTGAACAACTCCTCTGGCTGCTGAACAACTCTTCCTCTGTTGGCGATTCAATTCCTAGCTCAAGGCTATGTTGTCAGGGGTATGTTAGTGAAAGACGGCAGCGCATCACTTGTTCACACCCCAGCAAAATCATGCCTGATAGAGAACCTAACTTCTGACTGTTGATAACCAAAATTTTGGACAAGACGAATGACTGCTTTCAATACTACACCCCCCAGATATTACCAATGCATTTCTAATCACAAGATCAATTTTAAAGTTATATCAAATCATGGGTTTGAAATAACCAGACAGCTGTCATGCAACAATTAGCAACAGAAGTTTATGTGATGTGAAATTCAGAGGAAGCTGCATATAAAAGCTGTCAGTCATCAAGGCTAGTTCATAGCTCCAAAATAAATCAAAATTGCAAAATCGTTGAAAGGGATTCTGTGGGATCTGCCTTTCTTGGTAAAACATCTGTGTATATATTACAATCAATGAGCTCACCCTCCAGAGGTAGTCCAGGCCTATTAGCTCCAGGTCATCCATCATGTAGGCCCTGCGCTTGGCTACCAGTTTGCCCTCCCTGCAGTTGACAGCCTTGAAGAACCTCTCAAAACACTTCATGCCATTCTCCGTCAGTAGTGATGGGTCCAACTGCAAAACGTTGTTCTCAAAGAAGTCCTTATTGATGTCTGGGTCTAGGTCTGGCTCATCGCCCATCAGCTTGGAGTACCTGTTGGGAGCAAGACAGAAAAATACAGCATTTAAGACCAGAAGGTTAAGTGAATTTATAAAGTGACAATGTATGACAATGGATGCAAAGACAGAGACTCCAATCAGACAGTACCACTTGAAGCAGGCCTCGCGGTCACAGAGAAATACGGCATTCTCTGCCAGACACTTCCAGATCTGCTTGGCCTGTGGGGCACACAGCCACAACTGGCCATCCTTCAGCAGGAACCTGGTAAAAAGAAAATAAAAAAAAAAAAACATCAGACAACACACACATTAAATCACCTCAAGACATATGCTACCAGTATATTTTCTTTAGACTGAAAATCTAACAAAGAACTATGTGCTCGAACCCATGAGTGACCAATGAAGGCTCAATCAATGGTCAGTTTTATGTTGTAAATAAGGCCGTAGTTTTTAATTTTTACTTAAATTTGTGTCCAAGTGGATAGTTTTAGTATTATTTTGATCATCTGGAAATATTCAGTATTAGTTTCATTCCTATTTAGTTTTTAATGTTTTAGCTATCAGGCTAGTATTCAGTCTACTGGTAGTGCTTGTTTTGCAACAATTAAAAGGCTACAATTGCACAGAATAAATAATTCATATTTATTAAGGGTTTTCAATTTCAGTCATTTCATGTTTCAGTCATTTCCTGTTTTCTCCAACCCTGTTAACCACGACACCCATGCTTAACTGAATGCATTTTAGTTTAAGACAGGTAAGAACCAAACCTCAGGAAGTTGAGTCGTTCCTGGACTTCCTGGACATGGCTGTAGCGGCTCCCTGGCCTCACTGTCTGAGGGTCAAACTCAGCCTGTTCTGCTATAAAAGCAAAGAAACACACAGGACCGGTCAGAATGTGTACAATGCACAGCCTCTAACCACCTGTGACAGAATCCCACATGCATCTTGAAACGTCTAAGTCACATAGGGTGCCATGTCTGGCCCTGACAGTGTACCTTTAGAGAACTGCCTCATGGTCTCCATGTAGGCAGAGAGGTTCTCAGCTACCAGGGTGACTAGAGCATGGTTATGCTGCAGCTGGTTGATCAGGTCGTGGCGATAGAACACATGAGGACTCCTCTGGGTTTGACTAGGGACAGAAAGGGAAAGGAAGTGGTAGAGGAGAACAAAAACAGAGAATGTAAGGGCAAGATAGAGTCTGTAATGAACAAAGTAAAGCTGGTATTAGTTACTATTGATAACAGTTTCTGATAAAAAACAAAAAACTGTGATTTCTCACTTGTCTGTAATTAACTCATGAAGCAGTTTAAAAACAGGTACAGAATGAGCTCTCGGCTTGTCCTACTAAATTAATTTGTATATTTATCTATGATTGTTAATTGGTGCATTGGGATGAGTCACAGAAGTAAAATCCAAAGCTATCTTGCGCTGGTGTTCAGGGTGAAACTGGATAGCAAGGCTGTTCAGAAAGAGTGTTGACAAAAATGGCAGTTTATGAAGAGCTGACATGCTTCAGCTCCTCTGCAAATGCGATTAAATGCCAGTGACTGCAATGGATCAAATATGTGAAAAATGAAGGTTTTGCTGCTTTTCTGAGTCTGCATAGTCACATTGCTTATGTGCAAAGACACCATTCTGAGCTACACACACATTATTATGGCCATTATTCAGAATACATCTGAACATTTTACATCAATAGCAAATACAGTATTTCACACCAACATAATCTTTCCCATCATATTTCTATATGTGTGTTTGTATCAAGACCATGAGATCCTCTGAATTCTGCATTTTCTTTAGTTATCTCCTCATATGTAAAATCAGGTTCTTTTTTATGATATTACCTAAGGTTCTGAGGGGCTTCTCCAAAGAGGCTACAGATCTCTCTGATCTGCTTCAGGGCAGGGATGACCCATTTGTCGTTGGTTCGTAGCTCCTCTATGAAGCGATCTATCCACTGGATCTTCTGTGTGTCTCTGTCCTGGGAGTGACCATCAACAGATGTTGTCAATATTCTTGAAGATGTATGCAGCTTCCTCTCTAAACATATACACCACAAACACCTCGCTGTACCTGTGAGCAGCTGTAATCCAGTATCTTGATGTGAGCGCTAAGAGCCTGGTCCATGATGTCAACAGGAACATCGTCACTGTGTGCCAGGTTCCACAGCAGGTTGAGGACCTTGTGGGCCATTACACCGTCCTTATCGTCCTCAGCCAGGCGCCGGATCAGCTCTAGCAGTTTCTCCCGCTGTTTCTTGCTGGCATTGGTCCAGCTTGCCTGCACCAGGAGAACACCCAAGTCCAGAGGTTAGGGTAGTAGACACCATGCGTTTGTGGTATATAACATAATTGCACTGTGAATGGTACTGTTAAGGGACCAGCACCCACTGCAATGGTGTTCTGTGTACATTACCATGGCATCTAAAACCTTAAAACCTAGAATCTGTGATTGAGTGACTAATATGATGCCTACTCACCTTGAAGCAGTCAAAGAGGTGGTCCAGCTGCTCAGGTGAGAAGTCCCATGCCAGCTTGGCCAGGAGGTCATGGACATTCTTCACAATGGCCTCATGCTTACCAGCCTGCAGTAGGACAGAGTCGACAACCCCACTGTTGGGTTAACCACATGTGGCTTTTTTCCTACCTTAAGAATACTAAAACAGCCCAAAATTCTGGATGTGGTGGTTTTAAAGTGATGGCTCTGTGGAAAACCCGTAGTCAAGAAGTATATGTAGCACACCTGTGCAGCCCAGATGTTGTCCAAATCCTGCATGGTAAGAGCTTTCTCCTTGATGACGAAGCGAAGGATCTTCTCCAATTTCTCAACATACTGTGGCTGGTGCAGACTGTCCCTCAACACAATGGACAGGATGTGGTTCTGCTGGATCCACTCCTGAGATAGGATCAGGGGACACATAAATAAGAAGTGGGTTGGGGTTGAGAAAAGTAGAAATAGAAGTGAAAGTAGAGAGGCAGATAGGTCATCTTACCGCCATGCGTTCGGCGGTCAGCCACTCCTCCTCTTCAGGGTTATGCCGATGAGTGTAGTAGGACACACTGGAGATCACCTTGTTTACTTCATTTAGTGCATTCATTTTGCCGTTAAAGGAAGAAATTTGCAATAACCTGGGGATGAAAGTACACAGCTTATTCAATTAACTGACCAACTTGAATCGTTTTTTGCAACTATTTAAGTGACAAATGTTCTCCATAGCATATAACAAAAAAAAGCAATGAAAGGTTGACTGAATGAATAGGATCTACATAAAAGATATAAAAAATTTGGTTGATACTCACCTAAGAATCATTTTTAACCTAAAAATCTCTAAATTCTTCACCGTCTCCTCCTGCCCTGGGACACGAGAAGCCAAGTTCTTCAGGGACTTGATTATCATGGACAGTGCGTCATTTTTGGCTTCATTCTTGGCCTCTTTCTTTAGCTCCTCATCTGTGAGATTCTCTAGAAACTGGGGAACCATCTCGATGACTGGGAGGAAGTACTTCTTCACTGTGTGCAATGTGAGAAACTCGTAACACTGGCCAAAAGGCCTGTAAAACACAAAACACACAGTCAGACAGTATGAACTTGTAAAGACAAAGCAGCTACACAAAGAGCACTCTGCTACAGTATGAAATGTAAATAAAGCACTTTGACATGGTGTACAATGTTATGCAGCTCGACTGTCTAATAGTCTCACTTGATAAGTGCAGCGATGATCTGGACGTTCAGTGCTTGGCCACTCATGAAGCGATCGTGCAGCATTTGAAACCCGTTTAACGTGCCAAATTTGTTTATTAAGTCCACCAACCAGCCCTGTGAATGGGAAAACAAGAGAGCAGAAACCACTTAAGACAAAGCTACCTTTTAGTTGCTTACTGAGAGTTGGGTTTATAAGATGTCTTGTTCGCAATTTCCATTAAATGACATTTTATGATACTGAGTTTATCCATGCCTAAGAAATAACAAAACTGTGTAATTTTACTGCGCTAATATGAGGATAAATAATTTGGTGAAAAGACAAGGAAATCCATAATAGATAATTCAGCTAATGTCACAACATGTTGGTTTGCCTCATCGAGCTAGAAGGTTTAAGAACTGAGCAATTGTCTCAAACAATGAGTTAAATTTTATTTTCTACCAAATGGACTGCACAAAGAACCAAAGTAGTATTGGTTTGTTTCATGTGACAGGTAGAATAGTGAATCATTTTCTAGTCAGGCTACAATATATCACTCAGCTCAACCTAACCAAATTATGTCATGAATAACACTTCTGACAAATAGTTAGGCTTTGTAAGAAAAACAAGATAAAAGCTGACAAAAACAGAGTGGCTGCAGGCCTATTAAGTGAGCATTCCATCATCAGTCACCAACATCACATCCACCTTGTCTCCAGTCTTACTTGGGAGCTTTCTTTCTTTGCTATTAAAGTGGTTTAGTTTCAAGCTTTGTTCAAATCTTTCAGAGAATATGCTAGGATGAATCCACTACTAGACATTTAGAAGCAGATTGATAAAAAGGCCATATAACTAATGAAATGTAAAACATTTTTTTCTGTGTAGATTTTGTGTTACAGCTGCCTTCCGCTTCTAATGGAAATGACCATTTTCTAGCTGCATGCCTGACAATTAACTTAAGTTAATGTTTTTTGCTCCTTCCTACAATTAATGTATCTAAAAGGCAATTTTATGAGTGAGCAGACTCGACTGCATTAATGCATTTACAGCGACGCTGACTGCCAACTGAGAAAGAAATCCATGGTATTAACAACAATATGAGAGAAGAGGCAAGGGAGAGACATTGCAAACATTGCAAAATATGAACTCCTTTTCAACAGCTAATTTAAACCATAGCATTTTGCTTTTGCAATTCTTGAGAAAAATTATGAATCCACTTTACAAGACTGGCTAAGATTGTGACACTAGTCAAAAAAAAGAACAGCAACAAAATCTGTCTAAATAGTTGCACAGTGGAGCCGCAAGTAGTACTGGGCCCAGTGCCAACAGAGGCAGACAGGCAAGCAATGCTGCAGTACTGTTCATATTGACCCGATGCCCACGCTGCATTCATCACGCTTTCATTGTAAACTCCTATTCTCTGGCATCACCTCCTTCTCTTTTTTACGTTCAGCATTCTGACACAACCACTAAGCATTTGATATGTGGACTTTTATTTGATTTCCATATTTTTCATTATCAATCCAGTGTATAGAGGGATTCTCTTTGTTTGTGGGGGCCTTTAGGGCAAGGCCAGACTGAAGCTTCACTCTCTATGGATTCAGTCCAAGAAAAAGAAAGACAGGCCAACTGGCTTCTGGGGGAAGAAAACAGCCTGTTTTCTGCATAGCTGTTCCTATGGCAATAGCAGAGGAACCAAAATGCTCTAACCTGTACAGCATCCAAAGATATTTTATCTTCTACAAGCCAATATGCAGTCCTACTACACAGAGATATTTGCAAAGCAATTTAACCTCTCACCTAGAATCGAGATTATTAAAGATCTATTTCAAGTCTCTAATTTGATTACAGAATATATTCATTTAGGATAAAGAGCAAGAAGTACGTACAGATGTATAACCGATAAAAACACAGCTGGACAGAACGATAAATGTAAATGAGAAAACTTTTCACAAAACAAATGGAAGTGTTGCGTCAATCTGTTGAATGTTATGCCAAGAAACTGTTTTAATGAAATGTCAGTTGCGGCGATGGTGACTCACCTTGGGTGAGCGAGGGTCCGGGGGGCGGGCGAAGAGCTCATCGTCAGCCAGTTGAGCCCCGGCGGGGACGGTCTCGGAGGGCCGTGTGCCATTGTAGATGTGGAACTTGCAGTGGGGGTTAGTGGCCATGGCCAGCAGCTCCAGTAGAGGGAACCAGTCCTGAGAGAGCTTGGCCACACATAGCTCCACCAGCCGGTGTGTGTTGTTGATGATACACCTCTGTGAGAGGGGGGAGGAAAAAGCAGCATGTTATTTATATAGACACAGTTTATATTATTTGTTCATTTTCCTCTGTTCACAGTTACAATATCCACAAATAAGATACTCAG
>OMKZ01017154.1:17018-27873 GCA_900302535.1 Neoniphon sammara
AAAGCCAACATGAGGACAACTTCATCTTAATATTCAGTCGGACACAGGAACAAATGATAGAATCTAGACATTTGCAGCTGAATAACTCCATATCACTTGTACTTACAGTTACAAATCATGTGGATTGTATTAGTGCTAATTTTGCTTTTTTCAATTTGAAATCAGTTCTCAGACACCATGCCTTGTAACTTTTCAGACAAATTGTGTCCTACAAAAACGTAACAAGTGTATCGCATTTTAAGTACACTGCATATTATACTTAGGGTGATAAATTGTCTCATTCCCTTCTAGGTAATAGTCATTCTGCTGCAGCACATCAAAAACCTCTCTTCTATTTCACCATGCTGAAGCAGAGGTTTTGTCATGGTTGAGGAGTCACCACTCTAACAGAAAATCGCTTTTCCACAGGTACTGCATTACTGAAACAATCCACAAAGCAGCTGTATGATGACTGATGGGTAGGGCTGGGCAATGTGGACAAAATAAAGTATCACGATATCTTTCGCCAAATATCTTAGTATCGATATTGTGACGATATTGTAGGAATGGCTATTGGTTCTTTGATAAAACATTTAAGCAAAGGAGATTTTCGATTACAATCCATTGTAATGGATATGATGATCCAGCAGGTAGAGGGAAATAATACAACAACTAGAACTGTCTATTAAATTTAGAAAATTGCATCTTTTTACTGTAATGCAGCTTTTCAAACCAGAAAAAAAGACTTGTGGTATATCACAATATCCAAAATCCCATACGATATCTAGCCCCATATCACGATATAGATAAAATATTGATATATCACCCAGCCCTAATGATGAGCAAAACTGTGTTGTGCTCCTATATCCAAACCTTTTTTTTTTTTTTTTTTAAATCAGCAGTTCAACTCCTAATTCAGCTGGAATATCAGGCAACAATTTTTGAACACCATTTACATATAAACTCATCAACTATGAAAACATCGCTAATAGCTGAATCATTTTATTTAAATGTGGTCTGGTGAGAGTCCCGGTGTGGCCATGGTTCTACCTTGAGCAGGCCTTCAGAGAAGAGGATCTCTATGGTCTCTTTCAGGATGGGCAGCAGGCCTCCGTGGTGGATACCGATCCCCCTCTTCAACAGCGGCAGCACATGCTCCACCTGGGCAACACACACGAGAGGGAGAGAGGAGCTATTTGCAGCGTTTGTTTATTAGTGTTTGTCATAATGCATAAGCACCATTTGCAAGATTAAAAGCAATACGACTGAAACAAAAAAAAAAGAAGAAATGATTTAATCAGGCTTCATCTGAAATCGAAGCATCTAGCCATGTAAGTGAACAGGCGTGATTTGCGGTTGGCTGTGTCATGGCTCGTGTCATAGCGGTCTGCCCACTAACAACCATTACTTCAACAGGCCTGGTTTTCATAGCATGGTTACACAACAGGAGCCCGGTGTTTGAGCCTGTGTTGACTTTATGTGGCAAGTGTGTAACCCTTTACATGAAGGCTCCTTAACTACTTAGCCCCAGAAGGAAATGGGAAGGCTGTTTTTTTTTTTTCCTAAGAGCTTACAAGGTGGAAAAGACGGGTTCAGTAGCTGTTTTAAGTCAGAGCGGAGTGGACGGCTGTAAAAACTTCACTGGAGCTGTGAGGGAAGAGAAAGTCATGTCCCTCTGACCTGAGGTAGTTTCTTGTCTTCGTCTGAAAGACAGTCCACGGCGTTGTTGAACACTTCCTCCACCAGCCGTTTCTCCTCATCTACAACAAACAAGATATGCAGAGTCCAACAAGGTGAAAGGTGGGCAGGTAACATTTCGCCACAGCTGTCAAGAAAGTTTCTCAATATTAACACAAAACAAACAGAGCGTATTTCATATCATTCCTCTACCTGTGTCTCCCAATTAAATCTCTAACACTCAAAATTTACATTGACAACCCCTCTATTTGCTCTGTTTTCTGACTTTGTGGCACAAGTGGTAAAGATTTTTAGGGCACAATAATTCCCATGTCGCATTCTCCAATCCGGACAACCTCTGCTGTAATCGCCTCTGTTGACTCTCTGGACCTTTCAGCCTTACTGTTCAAAAAAACATTTTCCCTACCTCTCATTTCTCACTGCAATTTTGTAATTTCCAATTTATTATTTCCAAGAAAGAGCTGTTAAGCAATTCACCAAAGCAGAAATGCCTGCTTGTTGTTTTATTGCTGATTCCTGACCTGGGTTTTAACCTTAGCTATATTAGTACAGCTGTCGATATCAGCCTAAGTCCAGCTCTGGCTTGGATATCATTCATATTCATGTACGCAATATGTTTCCCAACGTGGATGTGATTCGCTTTTGGCCTGAGTCCACTGACGCTGATGAAACAGTTTTATCAGAAACCTGGCTCAGGAAATCGGCCTCAGATAAGGACATGAGTATTTGTGGTTAGAAATATTTTGGTTCTAAATCTTGAGATGTCTAAAGCTCGTCATGTTACAGTTGTTGGTTGTTACAGATGTCCTTCAGCTATTAATTTTACTCTGTTCTCATTGATGCATCTTTTATCAGAAATTAAGCATAAAATGAAGCTGTGTTAGTCTGCACTTTAAACTGGGACTCATCATTCGTCAGATGACTTTTTAGTTTAGTGATTTGCTGAATCTCACCTGAACCGATTTTTCTACCCAACTCAATCTAAAATGTCTGCAGAAATCATCACTAATTGATGTAACCCTGACTAATATTCCTACATAATATTTGTCTGTGCATTATTGGCTGAGTTAGATATACTGAAATTTCCAAAGACCAAACCTCACATCATTTTAGAGAGAAATATGAAACATTTTGTTGACCAAGGTTTGAAACTTATTTCACTGTATTTGTCACTGAAAGATAATTTCTTGTATGGATGATGTGGAAAGTACTAGGACATTTTTTCAGTGTGTTATTGAAACTGTTCATGAGCATGCTCCATTTCATTAGAGTGAGGAGCCATGAAAACACACGGTTCACTACCAACTTATCAAATTTACTTGATGAGCCTAACTTTTTTGATAACTGCATCATCTTGTACATCTAAAATATAAAAAAGCCAAAGCTGAATTTAATTTTGATGAAACACCTAATAACCTAAAATAACCCCGTAAATTTTGAAGGCCGTAATGTTCTTGCAGGTTGCCAGTTCTAAGGCAGAGTTACTCTCATGCACTGAGAAGGATTCTGTTAGTATTTCTGACAAATCTGAAATGCTGGACTCTTTTAATGAACACTTCATTGCCTCAGGCTCCTAGCTTAATTTTATTCACCCCTCTAAGGAGAAATGTGATCAGACATTTTACTTAACGGTTTTAACCATTTAATTAAAGCCCTTGAATACCTTTATCTTTTAAAATCTTTAGGCTCTGAATATAACCATATGTTTGTAAGCCAGCAGCTGACATAACCTTTGACATAACTTTGTTTCACTTTCCTTGTTACTTATGTGCCTCTATTAGTCAGAAATGGGAACCTCAGAATAGTGTAAAGTTTAAGATCTTTTTTTTTTTAAATCAAGAGATTTTACATCTCAGTGGGACTTACCTGAATAAATAAATGGTAAACACACACATATACTGTATGTAAAAAAGTAGAATTAAGCTAAGTCCATGGCTCCAGCAGAACAACCTGATACAACATTAAATGAAGACATCTGACAGTCAACACACACAGAGCAGACTCTCTGGGGCTCAGTGCAGACATCAGTACTTCACTGCATCAACAGTGAGATGCAATACTGCCACAGATCTAAGCACAATAGTCTGTGGAAATATTCACCTCCATTTTAACTGCTCCAGAGCAGAGCCACAACAACACAGTCTGGATCTGTGTCAGTCCTTCTCTCTTTACATGTGACAGCAGTTCTTCCTCTTTAGTATCTTGTCTGTCTGCCTGTCTATTTCTGCAGCTCTTCAGCGTGTCTGCAGTCTGTCTTTTTTTTTTTTTTTTTTTTTGGTCCTGGCACCAACCAGTCCCTTAGGTCCGAGGCAGCTTTACCGTTCCAACAACGCTGCCCAGAAACTATGTGTCACAGCACGCGAGAGGGAGAGAGGGAGGCATGCAGGGGGAAGAGAGTAAAAGATATGGATGAGAGGAAGAGAACACACAAAGTAGAAAGGAAGGAAAAGGCAGATGGTGTGTGCATGTGTTGGTGTGTGTGAGTGTGTGCATGTGGTGTGGGGGGGGTGGGGGGAAGACAGAGAGAGAGAGAAACAAGGGGAGCCACGTGGCTCCCTCTCCCCACCAAGACCCCGCACACACAAACACACACACACACACACACACACACACACAGAAAAACTCCATACCAGCAACAGCCTGCCTATAAACACATAAAAGTCGGATGATTTGGCCTGTCAGGGAGCTACATTACTGAATAACAGTGTATTGATAAGTTAACTACTGCTTTGTTAAAGACAAAACAGAAGAGCAGTGTGGGCCATCATGAGTTTCTGAGTCACAGCCACGTCATTCAGTAATGTCTCCATAAAGTGAGGCCAAGTGCAGCGTGTGCTTCGGCACACGCTGCACTTGGCACATCTGCACATCAGCAGCAGCCGACAAGGTGTTCTAGCCATGCAAAAACATCCACCTCAACAAGTCATATGAGTCTAGTCTTAAGGAGTCAAGAGTCCACAAAGAATTGGAAACAAAGGAAAAAAAATATTGCAAACACAGTGATTATAAACAAAGAGAAAAAATACAAATGAAGCTGGAGCACTGTAGTGAAGTAATTAAATACTGAAAAAAAGTACCTGAAATACTTTGGGTGTTTTTGTTGAATTTATACTACTTTCTTTTTTGCAACACTTGTTTCTTTTCATTTCACTATGAGGCCTCCTCTGAGCATGGGGGCGGGGTTAGAGGAGTGACATGTGGCCACAGAGGACGAGACGTGTTTTGGCGGTCATTGTGAGACCTGCTGATGCAGGACTTGGGACTCAAAAGATGAACTGCTTCTGAGTCCTGCATCAGCAGCGTTGTGTATCCAGTCTGCACGGCGCCTGGCTCAGGCTGATGATGTGATGTGGGATGACAGCCAAAACACGCCTCTTCCTCTTTGGACACGCCTCGCCCACGACGTCGAGGAGAGGCCACGAAGTGAAACATCAAGAAATAAAAAGTATTGCAAAATAAATAAAAATAAATAAACAGTATTTCAAGTATTATTTTTTAAGACTACACTTTGATTTGCAATGCATTTCGTTTTTCTATAAGTAAAAGAAAATATCCATGAGGCAATTATTTAATTTCTTTCACAATCAAATTGTGTTATTTCAAGAAACCAAATTACCTGAAATTATCTGAATAATAGTGGTGCTTTTTTTCCCTTTATTTTTTTTAAGTACTTGTAGAAAACTTTAAATGGCCTTTGGAGTATTTTGACAGCTGGGCACAAAAGGAAAACCTCTTATTTATGAGCATGTCATAAGGCAGATAAATCAAACCAAAACGAGGAAAGCATAATTGCCCTCAACAAGTCTTCAAGTGTGCTTATTTCACTGAAAAAGCATGAAGCAGGTGGATTTAAGCCAAGCTCAGCCTGCTGTTACATTATCTCCCATCACGCAGAGATCCGTCCTTATGAAGCATCTCCTCGCTATCTGCTGGACCAAACAGCATCAGCAGCTGTGCTGGCACAATAAGCCACATTCATGCCATTCTGAGTGGGGAGGATTCGCTCAGCCTGCCTTGCCAACAATTTAGCATTTTGGTGAGCTGCTCCACATGGTTAATTTGAGCTCTCCCACTCTCCATCATACACTCTTTCTAAGCATTTTGTGACAAAAAGAGTATTTATTCTGGCACTTCAGCACAGAAATTCAGCGAGCTCAACAACTCTTACAAATCAAACCCAAAATAGTAACTTTGTTTACTGCACCAATAAGTGCTTCTTTGACAGCTACTAACTGATAATTGCAGTGAAAAGGCAGCTCAATAAGAGGTACTTTACACAAAGCTGACATTTGATCACTTCAAAGCGGACAGATAACTTAAAAGTTAAGCTAATTCCAAAAAAGGTCACCTGCCACTGATCAATAAAATCAAAAGTAAACCTTGTACAGAGTATTTCACAAATAACCAAAACAACCTGGAGCATAGCTGATCCCTACTTATACCATGTAAGAGTTGGCAAGTGTACTATGTACAAGTCAGCCCTGTCTGGCTGCATTACCCTTCATGCTGCAAATTTCTGTAGTCGTAGGAAAACTTTATTTCAATGGAAAATGGTTGAATGCATACATAAATACATTAGTTGTGACACAGGCACTCAGGGGTGACAAAATACTCCTTTTTGGGCGCCCTGGTGGACCACCTTGTAGAGCACATACCACGCACTTATGAGTGCAGCGGTGTGGGTTCGATTCCAGGCCATGCCCCTTGCTGCATGTCATCCCCCCTCTCGCTGCCCTGTGCTTCATGTGTCTCTCCACTGTAACTATCCAATAAAACAAAATATTCTGTATAAATGCACATACCTCTGTTGAAGTCCAGTTTGGCCACTTGCAAAGCGTAGGCCTCACACTCCTTCTTGCTGAAGCTGAAAATGATGACAGGCTGGAAATTTCTCTCCATGATCATCTTCACTATTTTGAACACACTAGATGGACCTGGGGAGACACACACACACACACACACACACACACACACATTTCTATTATAAATAACTACATCTAAAACATTTACATTAATCCCTGTGGAAATAAAACCTTAAAAACAGACAGGCACACCTTTAGTTCCTCCTTTCCGTCCTCTTGGGTCCCACTTGCCACCTCCTCTGCTGCTCCCAGGATCCCCAGCATCTCTGAGCACCTGCATGGCAGTGTTGAAATTGTCTTCTCTGAAGTCTCCCTGAAAAAAAAAAAAAAAAAAAAAAACAGTGCAAAAAAACCCACTTCATACTAGAGACTGTATTCACAACTGACATGTAAAGACTGGTCCCAACTGGATACATGCCAAAAAAACATAAAGCAAAGACAAGGATTACTGGCAACCGGCATGAGATGAGACCAGATGTTTTCTCTGGTGACACATCTGGCCCACATGGAAATGAGACCAGAGACAAGAAGCTGCATTTTGATGATCGACTCAAAACAAACAAATTAATCAACTATCATGCATCATCTTATCAGAGACATCAGTGCATGCAGTTTGTAGGTGTTCTTACATTCTCATCCACCACCAAGTGGAGTCCATCGCCCCCTGCTGGGAAGATGTAGTGTTGCAGAGGAGTCGGACGGTACTCTGTGTAAACTACATGGCAGGGCTACAGGGAGATATGAGACAGGAATACTTCATTAAAAAGGTAAAAACTGGCTCAAAGCTAAGGGAAAATTATCTTGAAAAACTCATGAGACAATAAAGAAACAACACTAAAATGTGTGTGCTGAGCACTGATTCTGCTCAGTCTTAATATATTCGCCCACCTGCTTATGAAGATGGCAGATCCACTCAGCAAACTGTTTGGCGTTGGGGATGGTGGCCGACAGGAAAACATAATGCACGTTGTCAGGAAGTAGAATGATGGTCTCCTCCCACACCACGCCACGCTCTGAAATACGCAAAATACACCACAGGGATTTCACACATTGCTACTAACAATGGGACTCATTTATCAATTATTTTCTCAATGTGTGTAAATTTCCTCCTACAATTTCCTGAAAAGACATCGTGCTTATCAAGTGTTCAGATGCACTCAGTTCCCAGTGTATATATGTGTATATGTTGATAAATCGCAAACACTCGCATATTGGAAGTGTTATCAGTCTTCAAGTACCAAAGCAAAATAGCACTGAGGACGGTGAAAAAGAATTTGAGGTAACATTCAGTGCCACTAAATAAAACGAACACTCCTCTATTCTGCAGCAGGGACAATGGCATCACAGCCCCACAAAAACCTGTCATTAGGAGAATCATGGAGCAGGTTGACTGCTGTTGCATCCTTGCAGAGAAATGTGCAACGAGTTAAAAGAAAAGTGATCTGAAACAGTAACTAAAAAGCATGTTGCTGCCAACAACAGAAACGTCAAGTAGGAAGAGCCTCGTTCGCAACTGTGCTCTTATAATGATGAATCCCATTGTCCTTGTAAATTGAAAGCGTGTGCCAGTTGATCCTAATTAGCACAGGTGAACACCCCGCCAATCCCCATAAAAGAGCATCAGACTGGGTCATGTGTACACAGAAATTGCACATAGAGACTGATCAAGTTGAGGGAAGTCAAGAATGCACAAATGAAAGTCTAAAGGGGCGGAGCACTGGACTCCAAATGTCACCAAACGAGCTATCATATTTGGCAGCGTCAGTAGTGGACATAAAATAACAGAAAAAATAAAAAATAAGATGGATGGGATGCTATTACTCATTCAGTGCATGCTCTATCCGGAGACGGGCGCACAACTGATGAAGAAATCCCATATTATACAACTGTAGAACTAAAGAAAATGCAATTTTCTTGCTCTAACAATTATTTTGCTCTAACATTTCAGCACTCAAGTGTGTGTAAGTGTGCTCTTGAGTATGTGTAGATTCTGTTCTTCTCTAACAACAAATCCTAAATAAGAAAATAGTGAATGTCCAGAAGAAATTTCTTGGTGAATGGTTGGTGAATGAGGCACAATCTTTCTATGCACAGTGGTCATGTAGCAGTCAATAGTGTGTGTGTGCTAATGTATTCTTCTTACACACCTGCATCTCTCATGTAATGGATCTCATCAAAGATGACCCAGGCCACTTCCCTCATGATCTCAGAGCCTCTGTACAACATGCTCCTCAGGATCTGCAAAAAAACAGCAGGGAAACATGTCAACTCCTCAGCTCTGCCTCCACACAACACCAAACTAACAGCACACTTTGCTGGTCAAGCAAAAATGGATCATGTTTTTAGTTGGCTGTGGCTCTAACTTTCCCTGCTGTGGAAAAAAATGCTCCTCCTTCCTGTTTTTCCTGATTCAAACTAGAAATCTTCCTCTCTGCCCGGACCCAGACGTGCCGTACCTCTGTGGTCATGACAAGGCATGAGGCAGTGGGGTTTATGGTGACATCACCAGTCATCAGTCCCACATCCTGAAACTCTTCATACATCTCTCTGTACTTCTGGTTGGACAGAGCCTTGATGGGGCTGGTGAAGATCACCCTCTGCTTCTCCCTGAGGGCCAGAGCGATGGCATATCTACAAGAGGATCATATTACAGTAATTCAGATAAGTTCATTATAAAATCAAACTTAATGATTCAGATAAAATCAAACTTAATGATTCAGATGAGCTCATTTATTCTGTGCTTCACTCAAACAGTAGTGTGTATATCGATGAGACTCACTCAGCACAAACAGTCTTGCCAGCAGAGGTGTGTGCAGACACCAGCACTGACTGGTTGTTGTCAATACATAGGATAGCTTCACGCTGGAACGGGTCAAGAATGAAAGGATATTCCTGCAAGAAGGAGAAATCATAATATGAACAAAGAGAAGAAAAATGCTGCCTCAATACCACTTTTTAACCCAACCAGCAGAGTGCACATCCCACATTAACTCTTCATTAATCGTTACTGTTTTAAATTAAAAGTGTTTGTCTCGTTTCATTACAAAATTATTTTCCTCTTAGGAACCATGTGCATTCTAGTGTTGAAAGTTGGTGAAAAGGTTTAACATTCCAGATTTCAAAAGTAAAACAATAAATAAATAAATAAAAGGTGACTTTTTTGTTTTTCAACTTAAGCCTTAATACATGATATTAAAAGTGTCACAACAAATTACAAAGAATAGATACAACTAGAATGCGTGCATGTTTTGGAATAAGCTTTGAAATCATGTTTCAACTTATTTGAAGATTTGAACAAGATAAATTATGATCCCACCAGTAGAAAACACCCTGTAAAAGCCTATTACCTACCTTGGCTGCTTTCCCCAGTCGAGGTTTCAGATTTTTGTACTCTTCATTGGCAGGCAGAGCCACCTGTTGGGGAAGGTCAGCAGTTTAATCAATTAAAATAAGAGAATCACATAACATATATTTATTTATTATTTGCCTTCTTTACCTCATGGGAACATCCTTCCACAGTCTCGACTTGCTCCACCTTCACTTGCGGCATGAAGTCTGCAAGACTGGGGTAAATCAAATACATGTTACCCACACATGAACTTTAGAAACACATGCTGCAGCATAGGCTGAACCTTCAACTAATAATAATTGAACTCAGTAATTTTCATAACAACTGCATTTTATTAGCCATGTCAGGGTCTGGATCTAGTATAAGTGATTGCAGGCATAACAACACCGCTGCAGCATCCTAAACTGATTCTGAGGTCTTAGGCTGCTTGATCTTACTTTACGTCATAAGAAGTAGACGTCTCATGTCGAGCTTTCTTCATGAACACCACATCCTCTGGACCATCGTTGTCTGCCTCCCTCTTTAACCTGGCAGATGGGCCAACATCCCGGCTGTCAGTATCATTTTTGCCTAGGATTTTCCTGGTGGAAAAGGGAAACAACACAGACAGATCCGGTATTGTTGTTAACTACAGCTGAGAGGATATGATTTATGCAAATGTTTCGACACTGATCAACATTTAGACCCTTGTTTTTCTAACACCTTAAACAGAGACTGAATTGACCATATGAAAACCATAACATAAACAAAAAATCGATGAGTTAGCTTATCTTTTCTGAACACGATCATTTCAGGACCGGTGTTTGATGTCTCATAAACGAGATAACTTACTACCTGAGACTAGCTCCCTTACAACAGTTTCTATTACAAACAGTGGTTACTTCTGTCTGGCCCAAGAGCACGCATGATGATGCTCCGTACACACACTCACGTTTTCTGGAAAACAAGCCTCTACTTTCAAACTTTT
>OMKZ01017154.1:28282-51327 GCA_900302535.1 Neoniphon sammara
GCCGCGGCTCCTGCAGCGGCGAGGACCGCAGCTGCTGCACCGGGGAACGGCGTGGCGGAAAACGCGTCAGCCGGGAAGAAACAGGCACAAGACAAGCCAGCCAAACCAGTGAAAGAGCATAAATCAAAAGGTGATCTTTACTGACGACTGACCCAGCTGATGCTAGACAATTGTTTGGCCAGACATCCTCTGCCTTGTTCTTCTGTGGTTCGCTCCGTGCCCAAGCTTCATCCCAGGACAAATCACTCTGACAGTCCTATAGGGATTGTTATACAGGACTTAATCATACCTAGCCAAAGTGTATTTTCCATCTCTTGTGGTGCCAGTGTTGTTTCTCTACATGACTATGTAGTTGCGATTTGACGTGCATAGTGTCACACTCATAACCTAGTGCTCAGACTAACGCTAGGGAAGGCCAACTATTCACGACCCTGCACTTGTTGTTGCTTACTCGGATTTTTTTAAGCCTTTTAACATTAAGGGTCTCAGGTATGAAAAAATCCCTGCTGTTTGTCTATTGAATGGAGTAACTATATAGACGTGTGAAACCCCTTTTGGCAGTTTGACTACAAAAAGTTGCAGATGTTGTCTTTCATGGGATCACCCTCCAAATCCCTTACATCTTCCTCAGATAAATCTTCAAAGCAGCGATAGAGCTGTACTGTCTAGCTGTGAAATAATTATATTCACAGGTTGGGTCCCTGCCTAGTTCAGGATGGCGAGGCTTCCTTTGTGACTAAAGACCCACTTTGAGGTAGCCTTTTGATTTGCCAAATGTTTGACAGTGTGTCTCAACACATTTCTGATGTCTTCTGGAAGGAAATATAATGTGGCTGGGCTACCATGAAGCGCTTGTAAATATCTTATACTTCTGACAAACTCAGCTTTTGATTCTTCCTCCAGCTCCAAAGACATACAGCCTTGCAAACACCGCCCAGGTTGACACCAGCGGAGTCTCCGACAAGTCGATTCTTAAAGTAAGTCATTGGCTCAGTGACTGTAAACACAGAATTTGCCTCAGCCATGTTCACATAGCCTGTGAGATGCAGCAATAACCTACTGTTGAAGGTAGCACAATGATTGATGTTTACCTGTAACCAAGAGCATCAGTAGACTACATGGGTCAGTGTTTAAATGGACTTTTGTCTGTTCAGTCTGAATCTGGTTCATCTAATCTGCTGTCAGACTGATAAGGCTTATCAGATGTCCACTAACACAAATGTAGTTGAATCTTTTCAGTGTGGCTTTGACAGTTTTTTCCCCTTTACCACAGGTTGTCATCCAAGCTGACCTGGAGAAGAAGATCATCAAACTGATCAATGACTTCAGACAGGAGAATGGAGACAAAGGGCCCATATCAGGAAGACTCACAAGCAAGAAATTGCTGGTTAAGATGCAACCATGTGTCTTCACATTTGATACACAAACAAATTTGGCATTGACTGATTGTTGTATTCAGGGTGTTTTCTTATTTTTTTCTTGCTTACAGGACCTGTACACAGCTCTGCAGAAGTTCAACTTCAAGACCGAGCACATCGAGGAGGCGATGAAGAGCAGTGTGCTGTATGGAGGGGATCTGCACTCTGCTCTCGATTGGCTCTGCCTCAACCTTAGAGATGGTATGACAAACCAGTGGACCAGCACAAGTTGTTTAGATGATGTCTGCATACAGTTCTTGATAACGTGAGGCGGTCAATACTCTTCTTTGTTAATTCCCTAATTTCCAGACGAACTCCCTGAGGGTTTTAGCCAGCAGATGCAAGAGGAGAACCAAAGGAGCAGGCCCCGCTTCCAGGCCCCTGTCCAGCAGAAGCCAGCGCCCCCAAAAGCACTGAACAACCCCCCCAAGCAGACCGCTAAGGTGTGTTTGTGTATTAACTAATTAGGTGTTGGGTGTACAGATTTGTTTCTGTTGCTGTAAAAGTAGCTCATAAGCATGATGTTTGTCAGGTCCCAGAGAAGGATGAGGCTGCTACTGTGAAGGATTGGATCTTAAGGTATGCAGAGCAGACCAGTGAAGAGGAAGAAGAGGAGGAGGAGGAGGAGGGAGGGAAGAAGACTGAACGCAATCCAGAGCTGGATGAAAAGTTTGACCCGGTAAGATGAGTGCAACTTGGAATTCTTTAATACTGAACTGTTGTGACTGGGCTAGAAATATAGACAAATACATAAGCTTTATGAATGTACTCTAGCATAAATTTGTGAAGTAGCTATAGTATATTCCAATAAAGGTATTGTGGGATAAAATTATGCAGTGTGGTGTTCTTGTCGTGTAGAATGACAGGTACTTGGTGCTCACTGCCCAGCTGTATGACGCCAGGGAAATGGCCTCTGCTGCCAAGGCCAAAAAAGACAAGGCAGCCCAGAGGACGGCACAGGACAGGATACGCATCATACAGCAAGGTCTGTGTGCTTAAACTCTCACATACACTCAGATTACAGCTTGCTTCAACTCATTTTTAACTTACATAGACCAATGTATGACAAATAGTTATTTTACTTGTAGAAATGAAGACACTGGAGTCCCATCCCATGTTTAATTCAGCTATAAAGGTGGTGGAAACACCTCAAAAGGAGAAGAAACCACTTCCTGTCAATGAGGAAAAAGAGGACCTCGGCTTCAGCCTGTTTGAACAAGCTGAAAAGCCCCCTCCTCCAGAGAAAGGTAGATATCTCAAATAAACACTTTTTTGGTATGGAGCCCAAATATTAAATTACATTTTCTATTTTAGGAAATACAAATTTATGGCATTTATGCTGCCCTGTATAATATGATTTTGGAAAGTTGTTGCACATTCTTGAAGTTCTCTACTAGAATATGTGTCACTATTTTTGCATTGATTGGAAAACCAGGTAGTGAAGTATGGCCAGTTTGTGTTATTGTGGAGTTCTGTGGTTGAAAATGGTTTTTGCACCTTACCCAATCACAAAGTATAAATCACATCCCTTTGGCTGGGTACCTGGTTTTTGAAAAAAAAATGCTTATTTGTGGACAGTTCATCATGCTTGACTTTGGTGGTCCAGCAAGGAAATTCATAGGGCAAACACAAGAGAACATGTGCAGCAAGTTTCACATCGACCAGACTCATGATGTGGTAGTTTTTCCTTTCAGAGTCATTATTCCAGCATCATTCCAAAATTCCAGCCATGCCCTCAGGGTCTTCATAGAACAACCACTGGTTTTCAGTAATCCAGTATTTCCTCTCTTCAGCAGATTTTGTTGCTCACCATTTGTTAAATCTTACTTGTTTTTCTGCAGTTGTGAAAAAGAATGAGCCAAAGGACATTCGCAATTTTGACTACACAGCTCGCAGCTGGACAGGAAAGTCTCCCAAACAGTTCCTCATAGACTGGGTCCGCAAGAACCTGCCCAAGAGCCCTCCACCCGCTTTTCACAAGGTCGCAGCTGGGAGATACTGGAGATGCAAGTAAGTGTGTGTGTGTGTGTGTGTGTGTGTGTGTGTGTGTGTGTGTTACCTGTGTATCTGCATGTCCACATGTGCACGGATTGTCTTTGTATAATGACTATCTTTTTATTTGACCACATATTTGATACTGTATTATCAGAAAGAATAGAGTATCAAATATATGTACACCACATTGACCACATTTTACAATTCCCTATTTAAAGCCTGATCGTTAGGTTGTCATATGCTTCATAAGCAAAGATTCTCCATACAAACCATTTCCACTAACAGCTGTTCACTTTTTCATTGTAACATAGTTTCTGTATTTGTCATTTGTTACCATTGCTTATGTTTGGAGCAAACATAATAATTAGCTCTGTTTATCTCTGTTTCAAACATTTTTGCGCTGCATGGAATGAATAGTGAAATAACCTGTGGCAACCAATTTATTTGTTACATAGCCTGTAGATTGTAGTGCTGTTTGATATTTTTTAACTTCATTGTTTGGCATGTTATCAACCACTATCAAATATTATCAGACCATTTTAAAATATTGCTAATATCATGGGGTGTGTCAATATTTCATTATCAATATGTTTGTGTGTGTATGTGCATTTGCACTGATACGAGGTCTTTCCATGCCTCAGGGTGCGTGTTCAGAGAGCAGATGATGTTCTGGAAGTTTGTCCCACCATCCTGACAGAGGACAGTATGCAGGCCCAACATCTGGGGGCCACGCTGGCTCTCTACAACCTGGTCAAAGGGCAGGTAATGCTTCTAACCCAGCCCCAGTTTTTCTATGTTATTGGCCCATATGAGCTTGCATTTGTGCTCCATAGCTTATAGTCGTTTCTGTTTCTCCTCTCCTGTTTTCTTACTCAGTCAGTCCATCAGCTCCTCCCTCCAACCTACAGAGACGTCTGGCTGGAGTGGCGAGATAATGAGCAGCAGCAACAGGAGGAGAGCCGCACCGCTGCCAACAAACCTCGAGACCAGTTCATCTCCCGGCTGTTGACCAGGCTCAAACAGCAGCAGAACCAGAAACACAACCAGAGCCAAGAGCAGCAGGCTCAGACAGGGCTGCACGGGGCCGGGGACGAAGAGCCGGAGGAGTCCTGGGAGAGCCTGGCCGGTCTGGATGTTGGAGAGGGAGGAGAGGAATTGGAGGATCAGAGTGAGAAGAGAGCGGGGAGGAGGGACGGGACAGCAGCACTTCAGGCATCCAGGGAGCTCCTGGTGAAGCTGCGGAAGTCTGCACTGGCCCACAGACTGCAGGTAAATACGCTTGAATACTTGAATACATTTAACCTTTTCCTGCTATTCATTTTACCCCTTCTATTGCAAACCTATACACATGCACACATGGAAACCAGTTCATTGAAAGTATGTCCTCCCTTCAAGGCAGAACGAGAGCAGCTGCCGGTTTTCCAACACCGGCAGCGTGTCCTGGAGGCTCTGCAGCGCCACCCTGTGGTCGTTGTGGCTGGTGAGACAGGCAGCGGCAAGAGCACTCAGATCCCTCAGTTCCTGCTGGAGGAGCTGTTGACAGGGGGCAACGTGGCACAGCCCTGCAACATTGTGGTGACGCAGCCCCGCAGGATCTCTGCCATGAGTCTGGCCAGCAGAGTCAGCCAGGAGCTGGGCTGTGAGGACGGACCTGGCTCCAAGGTGAGAATTATACAGATTGTGTCAGTGCAGGTTACACCCTACAGAGTAGAGGCACGGCTGTGTGTATTAGCTTTCACAATAAAGTGAGCAAAATTGGCACTTGATGGGATGAAATGGCTGTCATTATGCCTGTTTTAAGTTATTTACCATGTTCACTTCTACTGGTACGTTTTATATGAGAACATCTTACAGCTTGGAGCCTTAATATGAAAAAAAAGACACTGTGCATAGCTCTCATACATGTGATAATGCATTTAGACTGGATGCAGTAACTGTCACTCTCTCTAATGAGGTCTAATAATATCTAAATGTTTCAGTCGTCGCTGTGCGGATACCAGATCCGGATGGAGAACCAGTCTGGTGAATGGACCCGCCTGCTGTACTGTACCACCGGGGTTCTGCTCAGGAAACTGCAGCAGGACAAACACCTCACCTCCCTCACACATGTAATTGTAGATGAGGTATGGCATCTGACCCATGTATTCATATTCCAATTTGGATTAAAGGCAGCAGATTGAAGAAACTACTCAGGAATGTCACTGTGTTACGTACAGTGATGGGGCAAGGCAGTCAGTGTCCGTGTCTACTTTCTACACTAACATTCATATATTCTCCCTCCATCCTCCAATTTATCCAGGTCCATGAGCGCAGTGTCCAGTCGGATTTCCTGCTAACAATTCTGAAGGACGTCGTCATGAGGAGGTCAGACCTGCGGCTGGTCCTGATGAGCGCCACGGTGGACTGTCACAAGTTCTCCAGCTACTTCAACCACTGTCCTGTAGTCACCATCCCTGGCAGGACGTTCCCTGTGGAGGTGAGAGGTGCTGAGGAACTTTGGAGTTTGTCAGCATGTGTATTTACTCTAACTAGCATACCATTTCAGGAGACATTACTGAGAAGGAAAGATATTTTGAAGCAGTTGTTTTTATTTATTTTGTTTGTTTGTTTGTTCCCAGGTGTTCCATTTGGAAGACATAGTGGAGCAGACCGGCTACGTCCTTGAAAAAGACTCGGAGTACAGCCAGAAAATCCTTGAAGAGGAAGAGGATGTTACTATCTCCGTCACCCAAAAAGGTGGCAAGACTTTACAGCACCAGGTAATACTGGGTCTCTGTGGCTGTAGAATCTCCCTGTCAGATACGAATGTGGTATAAAAGGAGTGAGCGGATGAGTCTCAATTGTTTGTTATTCAGCAGCAGTTGTTTGAATGTCTGAATTTCTGTAGTCATTTTAGCAAGTGAGTAAGAATGTAGGATTTCAGTGTTTTGATCAAGGACACTTTAATAGGACACATGGTTGCTATTGAGCACAGCATTGGTGTTCCAGGGCTTTAACCTGCACCCTTCTGATTACATAAGAGGCTCTTAACCACAGTATTAACTTGCTGTGTGTGTGTGTTCCAGGAAGTGATAGTGAGGGACTCCTCCGCTGGCTGGGACCTCGGTCCTGACCTGGACCACTTCAGTAGCAGGACTCGGCAGGTGCTTCAGTACATGAACCCCAATAAGATCAACATGGACCTGCTGCTAGACCTCATCGAGTACCTAGGTATCACATTCAGTCTCATTTGTCACAGACTACAGGTGGGCAGATCATACAGCTCAAGTCATGGCTGATGAAGTTTGGTCAGATTTTCTACACTCAGATCCACAGGTACTGTAGTACATATTTTGGTCTAGTTACATAAATTCCATTTCAGTATTTTTGTGTGTTCTGCCAGATAAGGCTCCTCAGTTTGCGATGGTGGATGGGGCGATTCTAGTGTTCCTCCCAGGCCTGGCCCACATCCAGCAGCTCTATGACCTGCTCTCCTCTGAAAAGAGATTCAGAGACAAAGCCAGGTAAGACACATACATACTATCAGATAGCCACACTAATCTAATGCAACCAAATTAAAACACACACGTAGCAGGCTAGGACCAATATGGAAAACAAACATATAGTGACGCACATAAGCTACACCCAGCTTTATCAGTGTTTATCATTTGAGTCATGTTGAGTTGTGTCTTTCACTTCAAGGTATCGGCTCGTGGCTCTTCATTCAACGCTCTCGTCCAAGGATCAGGCTGCTGCCTTCACAGTGCCCCCTGCTGGGGTCCGGAAGGTACTACAGAGTGTTATACCAAGCAAACCACTACTGTTGCTTCCATTAACACAAACTTCATCACTTCTTAAGATGGAAATTATTTTTTGTGTAGTTTCCCTCCCTGTCTTGCCCACCCCTGGACATGACGCAGAGCATTATTCTTTTAAGCATCATCACGAGCCAAACAAATGAGCAAATAGTTCCTAAAAATCTCATGAATCTGTGATGTTGAATCAAACTCCCAGCCTATTTTTCTCTCTTTTAGATCGTGTTGTCAACCAACATTGCTGAGACAGGTGTGACTATCCCTGATGTTGTGTTTGTCATCGACACTGGGAAGACCAAAGAAAACAAGTACGGGCTTGGGTGCAATTCCTAAAATATCTCCCACACTACAAAATTTACATTTTGTATATTACATTACGTCTTGGGAAGTTTGAACAGATAGTTATATATATGGAGATAAATGACTGAACCTGTTTAATTGCTTCTGTGATATCAGTGGTCAGATATGTCTGTTATGTCAATGTCTGTCTGTGTGTTGGCACCAGGCAGTTAAAAAAATAATCCCAGCAACAGTAAAACATGACATGAGCTGATAGAATACAGACTGAACGACAGTCTGCTGTGTTGTTCAGGTATCATGAGAGCAGCCAGATGAGCTCGCTGGTGGAAACTTTTGTTTCCAAGGCCAGCGCTCTGCAGAGGCAGGGGAGGGCCGGACGTGTCCGAAATGGCTTCTGCTTCAGACTCTACCCAAAGTACAGGTATGGAAGACCTCATTCACTATGGATGAGATCATGAAGGATGAGATCATGAAGAAGCAGGAAATCAACAATCACTCATGAGACATACATGGGAATTCTTCATCTCGAAAGACTCAGATCCTAAAAAAAATCATAACAAATCATATTTCTGTCACAGGTCATTTTATTCCTTATACACCTTGTACAGATCAAATCTGTTTTGTACATGTGCAAATCCCTCGTCCTCAGGTTTGACGCCTTCATGGATTACTCAATCCCAGAGATACTGAGGGTCCCTCTGGAGGAGCTCTGTCTTCATATTATGGTACACAAATATTTATACACACACACACACACACACAGAGACAGATGCAATCGCAGTCTGACCATAAACACCCTACCTCTCTCTCCTCTCCTCTTATTGGTAGAAATGTGAGTACGGCTCCCCAGAGGACTTCCTGAGCCGTGCCCTGGATCCTCCGCAGCCCCAGTCAGTCAGTAACGCCGTAAGCCTCCTGAGGAGGATCGGTGCGTGTCACCCGGACAGCCACCTCCTCACCCCACTGGGACACCACCTGGCCAGCCTACCTGTCAATGTCAAGATTGGCAAGATGCTCATCTATGGAGCCATCCTTGGCTGTCTGGAGCCTGTAGTATGTCTTGTTACCTCACTTTCCAGAGCCCACTCCAACTCTGATCCTTTTGAATCATTTTTTGACAAGGACAATGTATTAATACTTACACTGCACCAGATATAGCTAAAAGTTATATATTGTATAATTTTCATCTGCAGTCTGTGCGTGGGAGTCTCCATTAAAATATACACATGTACACACATACACACACATTACACAAGTACAATAACAGTAAAAAAATAAAAAATAACAAAAAAAGAATAAGAATGCAGAAGAATATCAGTAGCTACCATGGTAAACAAAAATTCAGTACTTTATGCAGTCTGAAATTTTCCATCAGTATATCAGAATTGTAAGTCAAACCATCATTTTGCTTCATAGCTTTTTTACTGCTCATGATTAAAAGATTGATTTTCCTTTAATAATGCATAGGTACTATACTGTGTTTGTACTTTGCTATTTCACATCGGTATTGCATGTTTTACTAATATTATTTATGTTTTATATCTTTACATGAGTATTAATAAGATGTTTGTTTCAGGCAACCATTGCAGCAGCCATCACCGAGAAGTCTCCCTTCTCCACACCAATGCATAGGAAGGAGGAAGCCAACCTGGCCAAAGCTGCTCTGGCAGTCGCCAACTCTGATCACCTGACCATATACAATGCATATCTGGGGTAAGGACTGCATGTAAAATGACTGCATCACTTGGCCACTAATTAATTTCTGTACTCTCTGATGAGCTCTCTTTCTTCTCTTATACTGTTATATTGTTAGGTGGAAGAACTCGCGGGCTGAAGGACTGAAAGCAGAGATGTCCTACTGCAGAAAACACTTCCTCAACCGCACAGCTCTCATTACAATAGCGGTAACACACTCACACACACATACCCTATGAGGGATGGAAAGGACAACACGGAGAACAAGATGTGTGTAAATACATTCGTGTGATTATTTACTAAAAGTCCCACATATATGTATGTATGTGCATCTGTGTGTGATTAGTACAACTAAGAGACTGCACTGCACTTGAACGCACACGTGTGACTCTTAACAGTCCGGCTTCAGCTGCCAGAAGTAAGTGAACACTGCTATCATAGAGAGAAGAGAAAACCAGCTGTTTATCTAAATGTGGACCACGTTAATATGCTAGTATAATTCATTATTGTTGTTTTATCGGTTTATGTTGCTTTATTTTCATTTTAACATTTTGTTCTCTTTTAGATCGCTTCAGTAATCACACAGATGCACATACATACACTCATCTGGGACTTTTAGCAAATAATCACACAAGTGTATTTACATGCATCTTGTTCCCTGATCATTTCCACTCCTCATACATACACACACACATACATACACACACACACACACACACACACACAGTCAAACAGAGAACTTCCTTACATTCTCTTAATTGACTTCTAGTTAATTAAATATTCTCTCTTTCTGCTTCCTCCAATATGTTTGACACACTTAAACCAAGTCAACTCTTCTTAGTCCAAAAATTAAAAAGCTCTTATTAAATGGCTAGTTCATAGTAAATTAAGTAAAAAATAGTAAAATTTACACATATCCAAGAACTAGGACTGCGGTTTGATTCTGGTGTACACCAGAATGCAGAATGTGCGAGCACAACTCAGACCTTACTTAACAATCTTGCCCAGCTGCACGGTCCGAGCCAACAGCTTCTTACGATACACAAAATAAACCAGCAGTGTGGAATGTCGTCTTGCAAAGCTCTTTTTGCAAGATAATGATCATCAGCGTTTGTCACAAACGCTGATGATGGCTTAGTGCTGAAACATGTATGGTATGACACCGGGAAACCAACCCAAGTGGTGAGCCAGTCGACAAACTGCAAACAAGTGACAGACATCACAAGTAAAATATGTGATATCCCAGTATTACAATATAATATCTTGCACAAGTACATATCCAAATAAAGAAACCAGACAAATTACACAAAGTAAAAGCAAAATTCAAAATTAATTGCTCCATAAAAATATATGTATCTAAACATATATATTTTGATTCCTTCTTTATTCAGGATGTGAAGCAAGAACTGATGAAGATGGTGGAGCAGGTTGGTTTCTGGTCGTCTCGCTCTTCCTCTCACTCTAAAGCCCAGACCGGCACTTTATCCAAACAGCAGATCTCTGTCCTGAATGCAGTGCTGACAGCCGGGCTGTATGACAGCGTGGCCCGGGTCCTCTGCACCCCGTCTGTGGATGTGCTAGAGAGGATAGCCTGCACCGTAGAGACCCCCCAAGGCAAGGCGCAGGTCCACCCCTCATCTGTGAACTGCAACCTGCAGACCCACGGCTGGCTGCTCTACCAGGAGAAGGTACGGTTGAAGAGTGTGTGTTTGTGTGCGTAAATGTGTTTGATGTGACTCACCGATGTTTCTGAATGTCCGTCCTCAGGTGAAGTACACTAAGATCTACCTACGAGACACAACTCTGATATCTCCTTTCCCCATGCTGCTGTTTGGAGGTGACATAGATGTCCAGCACAGAGAGCGCCTCATCACCCTGGATGGGTGGATACACTTCCAGGTCAGAGGGCATTTGGGCTGCTGTGGTTCAGTATGGTGCAAAAGCTTCCCTTTACCTGCTGTTTCCTTCCCCATTCTGTCTGCTTATGTAGTAATAGGCTTTGTGAAGAAAAAATGAAGTGGATTTTATGGTTTATTTGTTTGATAAAGGCTCCTGTGAGGATTGGTGTCATCTTCAAACACTTGAGGAAACTGATGGACTCACTGCTGGAAAAGAAACTAGAGAACCCTAAGATGAATCTGGAAGGTAAATTCATATAAAATTCCGTAGAGTAAGCACCTGATAATGACATGTAACACTGCTGCTAAATCCCTCCAAGGTTTGAACAAAGGTGGAAAATGTCATATACATTGTGGAGGAAGGGGATGATGACTATTACGATGGCAGAAATTTTTCAACTCATTCAAATCCAACTCAGAGTCATAACAGGAAACAGAAAGGAGTGAAGGAGTTTTAAGTAAACTGATGATAGCTAATCCGAAGGAAGCCGCCTGAAGATGTACTTTTCATGCATCCTTTAAGTATAATCCAGAAAACCTTTCTTGTTCGTTTGTTTGTTTTTCTTAATAATGTCTGCTTCAAGCCAAACTGGTTTCTCATATCTGAAATTTCACCATTTACATCGTACGGTACAAAAATGACTTGTAAGTGGGGATGTGGCTCAAAAATAAAATCTTAAAACATTTTTTTAAAGAGAATGCATGAGCAACTTTTTGGTTTATTTTTGAGGATAGGACACCCTTTATCTATTTGTATTTTGTGGCATCTCACGTCTCTCGTTTGCCTCACTGGAAAGATGGGTTGTTGAAGAATGAAATGTTTGGAACACTGAAGTGTATTTAAGTTATATTGATTTATATTGATTGAAATCTGAATTGAAAGTATTTTGAAATGTTTTTAATATGCATATAAATGAAGAAAAATGGCTCTCATGTGGTTGCTCCAGTGTTGTTTTCAGCACTTGATTCTGTCTCTCTGTCCACTAGATGAGCGAACCATCCAGCTGATTCTGGACTTGATCAAGACAGAGCATGCTGCCTGATACATGGCCATATGTGCAATTGAAGAACTTGAGTGCCAGTACCTCTTCTTACACTACCCACCGGCCTCTTCCTCTACGAATCCAGTCAGAATCCTGTTCCCATGAATGTGTCATGAATGTGTTCAACTGCTGCACAGATTGGATTGTTAAGGCTGCGGTTTACAACAGCACCCGATGGAAAGATGTGGGCACCCTAAAGACGTGCTGATTGGTACCTGGAACTGTCACTCACATTGAGGAGAACTGTATAATATGAAATGTAAAGAGAAAACAATGAATTCAAAAACAAATTGTGACATAAAGTTGTTGCCAAATGTGATGACATAAAGTTGTTTTAGTTTTATTTTACCCTTTCATGTTCTCATGTGTATTATTCCACAAAATATTAAATATAAATATAAAATATATAGAGTGTGTGTGTGTGTGTGCGTGCGTGCGTGCATGCGTGGGCATGCACAAATCCTTAACTGCAATGTAGAAGTGATGCTGTTACATAACACAAGTTACATGGCTGACCAATGCAGGCCTTAGTAAAATGTGACTGGTAATGTTAAGAGAAGAAGAGGAAGCTTCATTTCATGCACAACTTGACCTGTCTTGAGATGAGAAATTGAGGAGAAGGGGGCAGGAATTAAAACCTTGAGATTCAACTCAAGTAACAAAATGTCGTCATCCTCAACACAGCAGTGCAGAAGTTCTGCAGCGCCTCTAACTTAGTTCAGTATCACTTTAAATCTCGTACACAAAGCACAGTGAGTTCACTCACCCAGGGGTGTGGGACTAAATTCCTCCTTTGGTTTATATGGCATGTTCTGTAAATCATATTTGTTCCTTACCAAACATTAATAAAAGGAACTGAAAGTGCCATTATTACAAAAACAGTCCTCTTCATGTATTTAAAGAGCATTATGTGTGACCATATCAAATCTATACTTTTAACTACTGTAATGTAAATTTGGGGTGTTGATAAGCTAACTTTATGTACATGTTACTATGGAAATGTTCTGGTTAGCATCTCAAAAATGGGTGCAAGTTGAGTAATTTAACCCACGTGTTCACTGGGAGAACGAGGGGAAAAAATTCATTGGTGGTTAAGTGGAAATTATTTTATGTCATTTCTGTGATTATTTTTATCCATAATGTGGCTTCCTTGATCCATATGACTATACACTGTGGATAAATGGTTGCAAATAAATGAAGTTGTTTGAGTGAGCCATCACAGTGGGTTCCAGTCATAAGACCAGTGTCTACATGCTGCTCTCACAAAACCAAGAGGAACTGAAAATGGACAAACAAATGTTTCGTTGCATCCTTAAATCTGTTTATTCTTTAAACTGTGAATCACAGGAAAAATGTTGTAATATGTACAGACCCACAAAAATAAATAGATATGTGTATGAAGTAAGGTACAATATTGCTGAATAAATAGTCTTGTACAGTATCAACAATATAAATCAGCAAATTAATATCTTCTCCACATATGTGCAATAAAGAGGCCTGATCCCCAGACAGTGGCCGTAATTTGTGCAATTTATGGTTATCTGGAAGTTATTCTTTTACCATTTTTTGTGTCTATTCATTGTATGATCAACATTTGTATCATTCTAAAGAAAGTCATTTTCATCAAAAGCCTTGAGCTTTGAGAATTGTAAGCTCTGTAATTTTAACAATATACGCAAGATCTTGATTATTCAACTGTTTAAAACACAGTTATACCTTCAATGTTACACTAACATTAAAATGGGTATTTATACACAGGATAGTGAGTAATTTGTCATCATCTAATGTAACCTTCATGCTACATTACAGCACTGAACATGATATGACTTCCCCTTTCTGTTAGTAGTGGATAACGCTGTACCCTGGTTCTTGCACTGTTGAGTAGACTGCATCAACTGCAAAAAAAAGCATAGACAGCAGAAATAAATGAATGAATAGAATCAAAATTTACAGTTTATGCCACATGCAGTGAATACTTAGCTGATAGCAATGCCAGGCTCAAACCCCACTGCTATTTGTTGTTTCTCTAATAATTTTCCGTTACATAAAAAGGCTTCATCATGGATAAAAAAAAAAACATGCTTGCATCCTCAATTTATACAGCCTACCAGAAGATTTAGAACTTCCTCTGATTATAATAAGAATACATACCTCTGCTGTCGCTGGCTGGAGTAGGTAACGGTCCCCTCCTGCAAGATCACAAACAAAACAATGAGGACTGCAGCTCTAAAAAAAAATTCGACAAGAATTATTGGAAAGGTTGACTAGATTTATAGATGGATGGATGGATCCTTTTGTCCCGTTCATCCGTACCTGACGAATGGAGGAGGCTGTCTAGAGGGCGGGGCTGGATTTTTCTGCCCGCTGTAAAAGTTCTCGTACACAACTGGAGCTGTAGGAGAAGAAGGAGCCAAGCAGTGATACAGGTCACGATATTGCTATTTGGCAACTGAAAACGTCCTTATATGTGATAGCGCTTGAGGCTTGTGCCCGAGTGTGTGTGTCTAAGTGATCTTTGACTTTTGTATTCGTTGTGTCATGTGCTGTTATCCAGCATTCGATAAGCTCCCATGTTATCAGGCTGCTTTTATACCTGGGGGTTTGTCGTCAGTCTGTCTGAGATTTATGAAGTGTTCAATGTCTTCCTGGATGTCACACTGCTCCAGTGACTTCCTCACTTCCTCATACAGCTGCAAACACCAAACACACCCACCCAACGTACCCAACACACACACATAAACACAGACAGTTAAACAATGTCAGAGTCTAAAAAGGGTCATCTGTGTGGATATACTGTGGGGTTTCATCCAAGTTGAAAACAGAATCTTAAAATAGTACTACACTTTTTTTTTTTTGATTGCAGATGACAGTTACTGTAAGTGTGTGTGGGCATATACCTCGTCACTGGTAACACACTGCTGGGACAGCTGGTTGAGGTGAGTCCACACTGTGTTCCTCAGGACGCTGATCCGCTCCATAGCCTGCTTTTCAAACATCTATAGGAAAAAAATTGGGTTAGCATTCAGTACCATTATGTATTATGTATGCTACATTCAAATGAATGTGCTCTTCTTGTTATTTGGGTTACACTGTGATGTACTTTTATTTTTTGTTCCTGTAAACAGACCGTCACTGACTCTGCATGTTTGTACTGAACTGTGAAATCTTAGACTCTCCACTTAGGTTATGACCTTCGCTGTTTCCCCCCCCAGTGAGTTCCTCTTTTGTGAGGTAGGGGTTGTGTGAATGTGTGTGTGTGTGTGTGTGTGTGGGTGGGTGTGTGTGAAGAGGGTGACAACAGCAGTGGGTGGACAGGGATGAGACAGCGGCAATGATGTGATGTGAAAAGTGGAAAAACGCAAATAAAATTAGAATTAAGCACCATGCTCAGGCTTAATTTTTGAGTCTTGAATCGTCCCGAGTCTCACCTCACAGGCCTTGATATGTTCCTTCAGCCACTCGTCTCTAACCTTCGCCAGTGTGGTCACATTCTGCAGGTATATCCTGTCTGCCGGTCAAACACAGACATCCAGCAACAGTTTGAATACGCAAACACGACAGACACTCACAGACACACTTTGAACAATATTTATCATAGTGAGCTGAGTTAAATTCAGTTGGCGTGTCAGAGTCTGGGAGGCCACTTCTCACACTCCTTATGAAGCATCACCCCATGTGTGATCTGGTGACTTACACAGTGGCTGACGCTAGTAACAAACTTACCAGCCTCTTCTGCATTCTGTTTGGCTTGCTGCGCTTTGGAGTTGAGCTGAAAGATGACAAGGGAAAGACAATAAGTACCTTGATCTCCAGCTCCAATAGCAGCTTAGCCTACTGTTGCTACTGCACCTTCTCTATGTGCTTGGTGTTGTTGGTGTTGGTGTTTCGGTTCACATTCTGGTCTGCTTCTTCTTTATCTCGACACTTCTGCTCGTAGGTCTTCTTTGACTGGGGACATCAGCGGGGTAATCATTAGCACTAACATCAAACTAATCAAAAGGGATCTGCCAATATTTAAGTTCAAGTTTATTTAGAGCCCCAAATAACTGTTGACAGTCTCAAAGGGCTTTCCAGGCCCACAGGTTGGTCGGTTGAGTTGTATGCCATCATGTATGCCAAAGTTGTATGTTGTATGCCAAAAACTGGTTTGCATGACAGCATGCAAACAAGCAAAGGCATACAACTGTCTGCTAATTTATGATGCTTTATCCTATGAGGTAGAATTACATTCACGAGGTTGAGTGGTATTGCTGACCCTGCCTGAACATGACTAGAGCTGCAACACAAATGTCAAAGTGTCCATGAAGAATACATTTCCCCCAACAAACTGTGTTTGAATTTTATAATCTAATATCTGTTTGCAACGCTGTCTGGAACCCATGTTGCAACTGTTGCTTTTTTAATTAATTTTTTTTCCCCTTTTACAACTTCACTTTCAGCCCGTCTCTGTCTATTTAAACTACAGCATACATATTTTGAGTCTCCACAGTCAGCAAGTTGCTATTTTGAATTTACATAATCCATGAGAAGCAGTTCCTCTTTTGGTGGTGGTTTTCACGGTGGCTAAAGATGCCCTGTGGTTCACTTCCTAGACTGGTCAATAGAACTTCTCTTTCCAAAGAGGAAGGACCAAAATGGATTGAGAACGGCTTTGTTACTGTTTTCACAAGACATCTGAAACTATTCCTAAATGAAAAAGGATTAATCACACAAATAGATCATTCAGTGTCACAAGGTTAAAATACTTCTGGTTTCCATTGTGTCATTCTGTCATTGTGTCATCTGGTTTTTGAGAACACAAGACACATTTGAAAACATCACTTTCAGATGTTTATTTTTTTAGTTATGATATGACAGGTCCATCATTTTTAAACACTGTGTGTGACAGCTATGATTGTCCACTGGCTAATCAATTTGTCTTGTCATAAAACCACACAGACAAGAGACCGTCTGGTAATCTGGTAGATCTCAGGTTAAGCCTGTAATAAATACCTTCAGATGGCACTAAGAGCTCAATTTCAGTGAATCAGTGGTGTGCAGTGTTAAGTGCAGTGAATTTTGCATGATGCAAGTGGAAACTGGGGCAAATGATTTTTAGTAATTTGGTGGCCAGAAGCGCAATGGCACGCCTGTAATGCAGTTAGAAACATGTTTGGATTAGAAGGAATACAGTATCAGTGGGTGTGGTGGTCTGGCTCAGTGGTGACAAGTCAAACCACCTCTTCTCCAGTCTGCGTCAAAACCAGCGCACACTGCCGCTGGTCTGACAACCTGGTGATAAAAGTCTGGAGCGGTTCCATCGCATAAGCCTATACCAAAAGAAAACTTGCCCGTAGGCTTCAAGCAAATATGACACCTTAAATTAGACTGGAACCAATTAGCACTGAACCTGAGAAAACTTAAATTGACAAGGAGAATGGAAATCAGAGGCGCAAACCATCAGTCTGTGCTTTCAAAAAACGATTTAGCTTATCCATGATGTGGCGTGGCATGTCCATCTTTCCTCGTTTTCCAGACTTATTTCAGTGCAGGTAGCAACACAGTGCTGCACAAACAGGATGCGAGGCTGGCTGTCTCCTGTTATCTCAAGAAACTGCTCAGGGCAAGTGATGTGAAATTAGCTTGGGTGGAGAAAATGTGTTGATCTGGTCCTAGGAGAACCATCACCCAATGTTGGGAACAGGTTCAAGACATTATTCCATAGGGACAGATTGGTTTTTACTGGGAGGCAAATACCAGCCAGTCCCTGATAGCTATAGATGATGCAGCCACCTACAAACATATCACCCACCATAAGGTCTGGTAAAGGTTTGAAGGGGGTCTCTTTATGCATGCATCACTTGATAAAGCCACAAATATGGCATAGAACATGCTTTTAGGTAACTTTGTTGGGTGTGATGCCGCCAACTGAGAGGAAATCCCATAGAGGAGGGCAGCAACTCCCCAGAACAAACTGCAACACTTTGTATCCAAAAGAAACGTATTTACTGTTAAGAAACAAGCTTTACAGGACAAACACAGGTGTCTGTCCAAAGCTTTTGAAAAAGACGCATGTTGCAATGCGTCACGCTTAGTTATGAAAAACCTGCTCTTACTTTGCACCATGCACTTGACCTGGTTTGAGCAGGCAGGCAATGCAAATCCTGGTAATCCTTGAAACCCAAACCGCATTGCACTGTTTGATCATTACTGACACATTCCTTTCCTCCCACTTAGGCGCAGTCAAGTTCAAGATAAGTCACAAAAAATCAAATGTATGCAGGTGAGGAAAAGCAACTGACAAAAATGCCGCTTTGGTGATGCAAAGACTTACAAATTGCAATGCGAGATCACAAAAATAGAGCTGAAATGTTTTGAAAAATACAGAAGTCGGTCCTCCAACTTACGTCCATGGTCTTCTTGAACTGTGAAGCCTTCTGTTTGTGGATAGCATCCATTTGTTGTTCTATCTGTAATGACAAGGTTGTGTGTACTACAGTAACCAAATTTAATGTGTTGTATGGCTGAGACAATGTGATCACTCCAATTCATCAAAGTGCTGATAAAACTGCCCACCTTTTTCCTCGCCTCTTTTTGTTTTTCTCTGAAATCTTCCAGTTTCTTGGCCTCTTCCCTCATGGCCTGTGCCAGTTGGAGGTGTGACAGACTCACATGTTCAGTCTCTACAGTGTAAAAACAGTTGAAAGTGTTACCTACAAGAAAACATGAACTGAATAAACAGTTGACTAAACAGTAGTATTACTAAGGCTCAAGAATGCGAAAGCACTTACGTAGTTTAAACATGTCCAGGGATCTCTTTAATGTGCTTGAAAAAAAACATGAAACACTGTTATGGAGGGAAACTGACCTCACACACCATTATTTGCTGACTTGCTTGTCTCACACACACACACACACACACACACACACACTAAAACCACAAACACGCACAATCACAAAAAATAAGTATGAACGCTTTAGAAATACTGTATAAAATGATTTCACATTTTTGTAACTTGGATGTATCAGTAGAGGACACTAATGGAATGTTGTTGTTGTTGTTGTTGTTTGTTCAATTATATAATAAACTCATTAATTACTTATCTCTCTCAACCAAACCCCATCCCCCAGGTTCCTTCTTCTTCCCACACCTCCAAATAGAAACAGCTAGCCTTAAACCACAAACCCATGTTGTCCATGTGACCACTGACAGAATGGGAACTAGACATGCAAATACAACTTAGACGCCATGAGAACGCTAACTTACCATACACATAACTGATAATATCTGTGCAACTTAAGTTTACATTGTTAAGCCTGCTACACAATAATATAATCACTGTTGACATAACTGTACATCTCACTGTCTACCTCGTATTGAGCACAGCGTTTATGAAGTGCTCATTGATCAGATGTAACTACTTGCACTTCCAGCTGTGCAAACCAGAGTTAAAAAGGCTGGGGGCCTTTGATCTCTCCCTGAATAATACTTGGATCCCACATAATTTGAAACAAACAGCTTACCATTTTTTCCCTCTAAGACTCATTCCATTATATTGTCTGCTGAATCGTGTAAATCGAGCTGGTTAAAACAAGGCCACTTCAACACTGAGGTTGCTTACTTCATTTCATTGTGTCCACACACCTTCTTGGACAAACCAAGGAGATCTTTGGCATACTTCTCTTCGATTGTTGCCCTGAAAGAAAGAGACATACACACCTTGGAAAATCTTGATCAAAAGCAAATCATCGATATGTTATCTCCCGTGGTGCATGAGAGGCTAGCGTTTAGCCAGTGAACTGGTCCTAATTTGCATGCTGTCTCTGCGCTGACATCAGTATCAGGTAATACTTGCATGCTAGTCGCATAGACACACAACAGACCTCTCAGGTTGCTAATCTAGAATGACTGACCATGACGCTGCTAATACATATAAAGGGGACTCAAATCAGGATACTGCTGTAACTATATTTGGCCATCAGAGTCGGTATTCCCTGACATTTCACTGAGTCTGCTATAATCAGGAAGTCCACAGGGCCGTGATAAATACGCAAATGACGACCAGTGAGATGAAATATATGGAATACACAGCAGGTGCTTTGTCTTTGTCTAAAGACCTACCAAAGCAAGTGGACTGAAGTTGACTCCATCTATAAATACATTCTCTTTATGATAGCGATAATTACAAAACACAATGACACACTTATGTCCTGTACATTGTCACTTTTTTGTTTATGTGGTAGGCCTACATCCAGCTGGAGGTTTTGATAAGATGGGCAGACAGAAATCAGCTATCCAAACACGCACATTGTATACATATGACAGCTATAGCTCTGTAAACAGAATGTATTTGATGCGGTAAATAGTTGTTTACAATGCATGCATGCCATAATTTCTGTTCATATACATGGCATTCGTACTTTCTTCATAAATTTCATTCTGACATTTTGACACAATATTTTCTTGTAGTAGCAGTGGATGTTTAGTATCCCCCATTTGTTAGATTCATGTTCATATTCCTATTCCTATTTTATTTCTTGCTGTATCTTATTTCCTGCTGCAGTGGCCCATTTTCCTTACTGCAATCCAAACAAATGACTCCAGGCAAATGACACTGTCATTGGCTTCCTACTGTGCTTGAGCGATGTGTGTGTGTGTGTGTGTGTGTGTGTGTTTGAGAGAGAGAGAGAGAGAGAGAGAGAATGAGAAAGAGACAGATTAATTATTACACGAGGAAGGAGGAATTGAAAATTCAAATATACTCCAGATGTAATATCGCCATAAAGACAATCTTGATAGTCTTTCATAACAAATATGTTGAGATGACAGGCTCAGGTTAGGTTGATAACAGGTGTGTCTGTTCCTGCAGTAGTGTCCTGGAGTAAATTTGAAAGTAGATTTTATTTAAGTGTAGGGAAAAGCTATGTCAGACAGAGACATTGTCCGCTTTGTATAACTACATTTAACTTTATTCAACATTTGTAAGCAATAAGTAACTTGACATGCCTTGGAATTTTTGAGGTGTGGCTGTTTGTTTTTCACCTTAATCTGTCAGTTAATAGTTAAGGTCAGAAACTTGCATCAGCAGTAAAGTATTATACTAAGCTATTGACAAATTGCTAGTGTTGGTAAATTATAATTCCTACCCCCCATGAGGTTTGCCACAGCTCTGTCACTACTGGAAAACTTTAGCAAACACGAGGCAACATGTTGGAGCAAGTATGATGTGCTTTAAATTTGCTCATGAGGAGAAACTGAAAACCTCTGACACTCCGAGTCAGCTTTATAACTGAGCGGTTTAATTCAACTACTTTTAACTACTGCTGAGAATAATTTACAGATTCCCTCTGCTCCTCTGTAGTCTCCTCCTCCCCTCCATCTGATTCTTTCATCTCTTTTCCACAGACTCCTCCACTGCTGCTCCACATCTTTCTTTCAGCTCTTCGGTTCCAGACCTGTCGCCTGTCCTCTCAGTCTGTTAGCGATCTCAAACCTCACAATTAAGACATGCAATTATGATTTGTGACACAAAACATAAAAGTTTAGTTTTTTGGAAAAACAATTATACAAATAAAGTCTTTTCCTCTTCTGATTCTAATTATTATAAAGCCGAAAACCACCAGGATCTTTGATTTTGTTACACTATGGTGAGTATCTTCAGTTTATACCGTGGTTAGCCAGCTTATTGACTAGAAATCCTCGACAAAAGATATTAAGTACAGTCGAGTACATGCAGTACAATTAAGATTTCACACCTAGCAAAGCTGATCTCTAGATAAAGAACCAGAACAGGGCTAAAGTACTCCTGTGTTTTAACCTCATTACCTAGCTTTCATGAAGTCCTCGATCTCCTTGCACGTCCTCCTGCCTTCCCCGAGATACTGGATGATGGCATCATAGCCTCCTGTGCTGGTCAGGTCAGAGTTCTGTCGAGAAAATGTAAAATGAAAGTGTAAAAGACGTTGCATGAACATGTTTGTTGTCCTTTTAGTTAGACTCCTCTTAGGATTATAGATCACAGATTATTTGTTTAGATTGTATATCTAGTTTCTAAATTCATTTTAAGTACAGTATGTTAGTCATACATTTCACAAGCTAATGGGAGCAGCTGTCACCCTGTGTTGTTGTGAATCTAAGGCTTATTCACAACTTTTAAGAGAAGTAGCCTGTCTGCTCAGAAGGCTCTGTGTCTGCTGCCTGTGAACTTCATGCATTTTAGCTTCTCAGACAACTGCACACACAGACATAAATAACTATATGGTCAATTAACGGTGAGCCAACATAGGTAGCATCTTGGAGAGAGAATTTAAATTGATGTTTTGAGCTGCAATTCCCCATAATTTGGCTCTGCTGAGAGTGACAGTCTGTAATTAGCTAAACCATCTTGATGTCAATATAAGTAGACTAAAGTGGTTTTCTACAGCTAGAGAAGGAGCAAATGCCACACAAATCATGATTTTAATGGATTTTTTTTTTTTATACTGACATCTAGAATTAAGCCAAATGAGATATAAATCAAGCACCAAGGCTTGAGAAATGGGGAACTTACTTCTCATAAACTGATGAGAGCAAGGATATTTATAATCCAATTTATAATCCAATCCCAATTCAATTTAAAGAATCCCATAAATATAAATCCATAGCCTACTGCTGTGTAAATATTGCGGAGGGAAAATCCAAATATTGTGACACTAACAATAGCAATGATAACACAAAATGATAATAATGAAAACAATAATAACCACGGATCACACGCTCACCCAAAAGTAGTCCTTGAAATGAAGGTTTTTCATAACTGAAACAAGGAACAGCAGGAGCAGAGATATTTCCGCAGAGACACTGAGAACTGAGAGCCGCGGCGCATCGTCCCGTGAAGAAATAAGCGACCGTGTGGGCAGGGCAATAAAGAGCTGCACGCTGGT